>JAUTBV010091942.1:12500-18115 GCA_032361325.1 Lepetodrilus fucensis | reverse complement strand
CCTCGCACAATATCAGTTTAACCAACTCGTTTAATAAATTCAGTATTGAATGACCACTCATGTTAGATCCTCTATATCTAAGTAATATATAAGCATTCAGGTAGTGACATCGTACGTTAAGAAATGGATTTCTGCCGCTGATCAGAAAATATGGACCTTTGGGTCAGCCTAGGGGGCATATGCAGAGGCTGACCACAGGCAGAATACTGGTACCTCGTTCGTTTGAGTTCGAGGGTCTGGGCTGCCGGTCCATCTAGTCCTTGTCGACGACGTTTCGTATAAAAAAAATCGATGTTTAATGATTTTGACATATTTCAAAAAATGTCAAAATCATTAAAAATCGAAATATATGTATACGAAACGTCGTTGACAAGAACTAGTTGTCATCATGACATCAGATTAATCATTCCAGTGTAACGATGGAAAGATATACCGTGTATAAAGGCCTTTCGTATAAAAAAATTCGATGTTTAATGATTTTGACATATTTCAAAGAATGTAAAAATCATTAAAAATCAAAATATATGTATATGAAACGTCGTTGACAAGGACTAGTTGTCATCATGACATCAGATTAATTATTCCAGTGTAACGATGGAAAGATATACCGTGTATAAAGGCCTAAAGGAGGGGTGCTCCAATAATGTAGGCCTACGTACTGTTTACACGTGGCCGACTCTAGCTGGCAGCTCTTGTACGACTCGTCCCACATCGTCCCGCCAACACACGGCCGGTCGTCATAGAGTACGCCTTTCACACACGTGGTGTACACGCAACAACCTTTACACGACTGGTAGTCACCGTCGTCCATGCCGTCACAGGTGGCGTTCACGCACGATCTGTACACGGCGTCTGCGGAATCGTGATGAGCTGAAACGATATCACAGTCGTGGTAAAATAACGCGAGATATCTCGATAAATCGTTCAACCGTAACTATTATTAAATTGGGTATATATAGTTACTTTATTTATTGGCAAATGTTGCGATTTGTAACGATTTTCTAACATTTATTTTGCCTGAAAAAGACGACGTGCCAATATTTAAAAAAAATGTAAATAAAAAGAAATCAATCAGAAATCGAAAATATTGCCACGAAACGTCTTTGACAAGTACTAATATTAGTGTGTATTGAATACGTGCTCTGTGTACGCATTGCAAACAGATAACGTACGCATACTTGCATTATTAATAACATTTGTTATCCATCTTCTTTTAAAAATCGAACTAAAATCATCCGTGACAAACAATAAGTCGCTTGTGTATATTTGTTCGTCAGCCATAATATCCGTTCATGTAGTTATGGCATAGCACAATTTCCCTCAATATCTATTTACAGTAGTTTATGTTTTCTACTAACATTACACGATGTACAAACATATCGCTCTCTTAGTTTGTCATTGAGATTGCTTCAAAATGTCAAAAATAATCATTAGGCAAAACAAACGGTGTGTTTTATATATTAGTAAATACCAATTTAAAATTACTGTAAATGATTTCACCAGGAGACTACGCACCCCTTCCTGTTTCATGGGGGCGATAATAGGTCCTGCCAGTTGCATAAAAAGGACTATTTTCTGGCGCAGATAACTTTGAATAAACCATAATAAGGTCACACTATAGCTATACATACAAGCAATATACTTATTATGAAAACATATCCAGGAAAATATTCATATTTTAGGCGATAATAGGGCCCCAACCAGTATGTATTTACATCATATATATGATTATACAGATATGAATATGGATTGTTTGTCAATTCCCATCTCATGATGTATGCGTAGATTGTGCATTTTCGTTGAACTAATTTTCCTCATATACGAGAACATGCCATTTAGACAATAGTAAAACGGTAAAACGGTAATCTGGTAAAACATTTTCCATATTGTATATGATATTTATCTCGTCATGTTACAATGTGGTATAATGTTCCTTAACCCTTTACTGAGTAGTATATAGTATTAATATTGTTATTCAGTATTAATAAAATCCATGATATAATATAAAATATGTGTACCTCCGGTATAATTTGCTTGTGGAAATAATAATAAGACGGTACAGTAATAGTCTACTTATTGTTATTATTTGTATTATTATTATTATTATTATTATTATTATTATTATTATTATTATTATTATTTATATTTTTTATTTTTTTTCAATTATTATTATTATTATTATTATTATTATTATTTATTTATTTATTTATTTATTTATTATTATTATTATTATTATTATTATTATTATTATTATTAATTATTATTGTTATTATTTATTATTATTATTATTATTATTATTATTATTATTAGTCAGGACAGCAGCACGTGCATTCCACTGAACGTGACTGATGTTGACGCTGATGGGCAGGAGGTAGACGTGGAGGCAGTGAGGCTGTGCAACACCTTCTGGGACGGCCAGGTACGTCTACGACTGGGAGACTGGTCCCTAACATTACTGTCAATTGTAGCTACACGTGTCCTGAGCAAAGGGACCATACACGTGTCCACTGATGCACAATAAACAGAGTATCAGAGAAGAACAAACAATATTTTATGGATTGTTATATCTACATCTCTACCTTGTTATATCTATGTATAAGGCTAAGCGCAAGATACGACTGAGATCATTTTCCTACACCGCTGCCATGGAATGGAACAGGCTTCTGATAGAACCTCGATCCTCTCCAGAGCTCTATACTTTAAAAGCTCTTCTTAAGACACATCTCTTCCGCCAAGCCTATCCCTAGTGTCTTTGTCTGCGCTTCGAGCATGTGTTTTTCCGCATGGAGTCCAGCGCATTATACATGCACTATTATTAGTATTATTATGTTCCAGGAACTAGTTATGGAAAATCTCGTCCCTATTGTCAACGGCATGTATTACACATTGTCCAAGTCAGAAGATCCCGCCTATGTTCCAGATTTGAGAGGTAAGTCAAAGGAGCATATAATAAATATAATATACTGTTAGGTTCTAACACTGTCATAGAACACAAGTCATGTATTGTGTAACTAGTACTGTGAGAATCTATACTCAGTAAAACAACATACATTTTAGGTTGCTTCTTATTGCATTTCTATGATTCAAGAGTACCTCTACGGGCCGTATGAATTCTCCCGTCAAGATCTGGCAGCGTTGGACATTCAAAGATCACGTGATCACGGTTTAGCCAATTACAACACCGTACGCAAAACGTACAACCTCAGTGAAATAACGAGCTGGGGAAACGTTGCTAGCGATCCAAAGTTGGCAGATGTGAGTTAATGTAATATGTAATATACATGTAATATCTTGTATTCATATTCTGGATACTGCCACTACTGTTTTTCAATGGTATAATTTGTATGTCAGACAAACATACATCAAGACAGATAGACAGACATACATATATACATACATCTATCCACTGTAACAACTTCGTGGACATTTTATACATCAAACAGATCATCAGTAATCTGCAACAACTCTATGGGAACGCCTCTAGCCCTGGTGACCTTGACCTTATTACTGGAGGCCTTCTAGAAACAGCTACTGGTCCCGGTCCTTTGTTCTCCAAGATCATCGTGGAGCAGTTCCAGAGAATTAGAGATGCTGACAGGTTCTGGTATGAGAACCTACTGACAGGGTGAGCAGCCAGCAATTATTAATAAGAAAACCTCTGTTTTGGATTGACATAAATCTACACATATCGCATTGGTTTCTAGCGTTTTAGTTTCGGTTTAAGCATATTTATTGACCAAAGATGTCATGGTATTGGGTAAAAGCAATACAGACCTATAAAATACACACACACACACACACACACACACACACACACACACACACGCACACACACACACACACACATTCATTCATTCATCCATTCATTCATGATGGTAATTTGGTGGTAATTGTGAACCTACGAACGTTACCTTGGTTTCTGGCTAAGTTGTTGCTTGTCATAATAACAATATATCACTTTCATTTTATTGGCAGACAATTTTCGAAAAGTGAAATTGAAGACATCGAGAGACTTACCTTCCGTGACATCCTACTGAACACGACTCGGATCCTGGAGGGTAACCTCGGTCAGGATGTATTCAAATGCACAGGTAACCGAAACAACAACAGCTACTGGTATCATATCACTATTTGCCTACATGGTTCATTGGCAGCCAATACAAAGATCTACTTATATTTATCGTACACAATGTTCGACAATGTTAAATTCACAAGTCATGTTTCAAGAAATGGTCGTATCGTATTCCTGTCTAAATTATAGCAGGAAATGCCGTAAAATAAATTTACATCCTGACTACTGATGCAACCCTTTCATGAAACGCATACCGAGGTTATCGTTTCTTGAAGTTCTCGTATCTACTACGAAACCATAAACACTCTCGTAGCGATTTCCTATACCTAACGACCTGGCACTTGCGAGAGCGCCATGGTCTCATAGCGGACACGAGAGCTTCAAGAAAATATTACCCGGGTGTTAATAACAGATATACATGTAGACAAACCGTTAATGAGAACCAATTTAAATGTTTGAAAGAACATGGTACACCAAGACACGATCTTTCCTTCTTATACTTACGACATTCTATTAAACCAATTAAACGACCTTCATGCTTGTAGGCACAGCTGGTCCGTGTCCTTGTCGAGCCCCGCCAAACGTGGACGACCGCAACAGCTCACGATTTGGTGTCTGTACCAAGCTGGAGATTTTCGACTTCTTTACCGGAAGTGAGGCATCTTTCGCATTGTCCATAATAGCACTGGGCCTCACAATCCCTGGTATGTATAGCACCTCTCGATACTTTACAATTGGTAACATATTTGTTAAACACAAAGAAAGGAGTGTTCAGTAAACGACTGTGTGCTGACCCAATCAAAATAAAATATGTGTCCAATTGCTAAACATTATGTATGCCATCGATTCCCTCATGTATCTGTGTATAGGAATACTATAAAGATGTAGACACTTTCCCGTGTGCGGAAATTACAAATCGAACAATACTATGATATTGTGCCAACTACTATTGGATTAGAACCATGCGGATATGCTGTGAATAATACGAATCCATGTTATTCAGGTTCTATTCTGGTATTGATGTTGATGGTGAAAATGCGAGCGCGAAAGGCCGCCTATTTAAACCGCCGAAATTCAAAGAAAAGAAGGGAAGGAAAGAAAAATAAGTTTACAGGTACAGTTGAATGTAACTTTTAATTATTTAGAGCCTCGATCCATGTCAATCCATGTTATTGCAGTACATAACACACATGGTAACAACATACCAAATGACTGTATTACCTGAAACAGTTTTATTTAACTAACGTATATCTATTTTACAGCGATTGAGTGGCTGGGACCGGAATCGGGTAGCAGGAACGTAACGGTAGAATTTGACGGACAGAGAAAAAAGATAAAGGTTTCAGATTTACGCGGAAAGGACCTAAGATTCATCGACCTGAGAAACACTGATAAGGTTGCTCTTAAAATTGCCTACGACAAAAAAATGGATCTTCTGTCTCTCAAGATTCCCGGTGAGGTGGATCTGGTGAGTTCCGAGGACACGGTTTGCCTGTCAATTCTAATATGCATACATTTACGTATTTGAAAAAAATGACTTTAT
>JAUTBV010091942.1:0-7500 GCA_032361325.1 Lepetodrilus fucensis | reverse complement strand
CATCAACATTTTAGCTCGTTTGAGGGCTTTTTCAAGATTACCATATACACCTTACGTTCACTGGTACACCGTTACTCAATAATATATGACAAATTTGCAATTTACGAACATTTTGCAGTTACCTTTCTACACTAATTAGGTACATGAGTTCTTCATGGAAACCATTTCACGAAGCTCTCGTATCCACTAACAGACCATAATATAGAGTTGACTCGGGAGAGTGTATTTTCCTAAGTTGGCATTACTTGTACCAAATCTCTTTCTATAGTGAATAAAATATGTTTAAACTAACTAAAGATCGGCTAGAGATTCAACGAGAAGGAGGAATATCTCTATAAGATAAATAGTGTCCAGGCCCCAGCTCCACAAAACAATCGTAGCGCTATCGTCTAATAGTGGATATGAGAGCTTCGAGAAACGATACCCAGGAGTTACGACTCTCGTAGCGCTACGATTGTTTTGTGGAACGGACCCCAGGAGTTTAACCAACGCAGGACACATGACAAACTTGCGATATTCTACATCTCATGTTTCATAAACTAATGGTATACACTGTGTTTGTTCTCTATGTTTCAGTTGTACATATAGTAGGTCATTGCGTCAACTTGTACTGCATGACAACACAGCCCGCCTCAGATCAAAGCTGCCTATTCAGGGAGTTCTTCAGAGCGTTAGTATATTTTACGTGTACTGCTAATATAAGCAGAACATAACAGAACAACACTGTTTTTTTAACTGACCCTATATATATATATATTATATATATACACACCAGAGGTACAAATAAAAAGAACCACACGACATTTACCAAAAACGGAAGAAAAAAACATGTACTTCCTTCTACTTTTCAGGTCCCATGTTCTGTATACGTTTCACTATTGGGCTTTCCAGACAATCACAGGTACTATGAATCAACTAAATGCAAATCGTATCCATTTCTAAGACGTTTCGTAACAGTTTGTAATAAAATAAAAACAATCATAACAAATTGAAATATTGCTACAAAACGTATTTAACAAGAACTAATGCAAACCCATTGCCAAATGGCTAAATGTATCTAGATTTATACATGTATGATGGCAATATGGAATGATCATGACTGACTCCGAAGAGCACGAAACAGACTTCATGGTTTCCTTCATACACGCCCTATATATTGAACACTTCCGTTTCAGGGTTTACTGGCATCTTGGTAACCGTGGTGATGTTCATCATGTATGTGTTCGCAACCCAATTCGCGCGGCGCAACGTCTTCACGGCCTTCTGGTTCACTCACAGCATGTACATCGTGGCGTACCTTCTGACATTCCTTCACGGCATTGGTCGACTGGTGCAGGACCCCCTCTTTCCCTGGTATATGATTGGTCCGCTGGTTCTCTACGTCATAGACAAGTTGATGACGTTCAGCAGACACAAGGTGGAGATTACCGTGAAGAAGGCGGAGCTTCATCCATCAGGTCGGTATGATACAAAACACGTACAAATCACTATTAATATTTAATACTATATCTTTATTATCCCGATGGAAATTCTTTTTGCATTGCAAAAGGCCTCAGTACAAAAATGGATACACATATAATAAATAAATGAAAACATGTATGACGTTAACACAATAGTATTATATTTACTCTGGGATACTATATTACATTTTCAAATGCATAAATGTATAACGTTACAAATCAATATTATTTATAGTTCCTCTGGGCTATATTACATAATTGTGTAGCAATTTGTATCAGTATTTTATGGGCAATATCCAGTTTTCAAATACTTGTTTATAATGTTTATGAATACATTTATGTTGAGCCATCTAACAATTAATAACATATTCTGATGAAATTTTATATACTAAAATAAGGTTTAACATACATGAACTAAACCTGTAAGTGGGACAACGACCAAATTCACAAGTCTGGGAAGAGAAATTTAATGGAATCTCATCCTACGTAATTAAATATCACGGTTACATTAAAGGCATAATATCACAGATATTTATGGTTGTTTTGGACTAGTTCTTAGCTATAACTTCAAAGTGCATTCACTTTACATACATAACATCATGTTTATACTTCCAAAAATCGGTCCACGGCTGTGAGGTTGACAAATCTCCAATGCAACCCCCTCCCCGATAGACTGCTTCTAAATACATCATTCAAAGGGGACGCTCGCATTCCTTCTTAGAACAGCGATGCATCAAAGACAAGATAAATAGCAGAACGTTCCCTTATTTAACATAAACTATCATTTGTTTTATAACTATCGAGTCCTGGGGGATGAGTACATCAGTAAATAAATACTTTTGGGTGAACAAATCATGCGCCTCAGATCGAAATTCGTGTGTCCATTATATAGGTCAATCAACCGTGATATTATGCCTTTAAATATTGTAGTTAGGCATGTCTAATCTAACGAATGAAGTGAAGTTTACCGCCATTAAGACCTGAAGTTTCTATCTAATTATTGCAGAGATTAAATAGATTTGCCTCTTTAACAATTTGTCCTCCATCGAGTTCAATTATTTTACTACAGCTGTAATTGAGCTAGTGTTCAAACGTCCCGCCAACTTCGACTACAAGTCAGGCCAATGGGTGCGCGTTGCCTGTCTGGCGCTGGGTGAGAGCGAGTACCACCCCTTCACCCTGACGTCCGCGCCCCACGAGGAAAACCTATCTCTGCACATCCGGGCAGTTGGACCTTGGACCACCAACCTGAGGAACATCTATGACCCAAATAACCTGGGACTGAATCCGTACCCGAAGGTAGATTTGTAAATACAATATTTGAATCAATTTGTCATCCTCTTTGAATCGTCCTCAATGCATTCTTACATCCGTCACTGAAGTAAGCAAAGAGGCTTTGGTAATCTGTTTCAGGGAATGCTGTGTTGCATGCTGAATTTTATTTGACATTATTTTAAAAACTTAAATGGGGTTTATAGCTTTCCACATTCTCTTACTTATATCACGGCTTGTCAAGATCGATAACTCGACGCTGGCTGAAGTTGATATTTTGCACGTATAAATTTACCTTGCTAATATGTCGTTTTTCTCCGAAGAAAACCAAACCCAGATATATTTCTTAACACACATACTTTGTATATGCTCAACTTGACGCAAAACACTCATTTATTTCTGGTTTGAGCGGATAGGCTAAATCATTATGAACTTGCCCTTTAATGTTGCAGTAAACCTGCGAGCACTGGCTGGTATTGGACCAAGAGAATATTGCTAGTCTGTTGCCTTGTAAATGACATAATGTATTTTTGTGTGTGGTTTTTCTTCTGCAGCTGTACCTAGACGGTCCGTTTGGGGAAGGTCACCAGGACTGGTACACGTTCGAAGTGGCGGTTCTTGTAGGTGGCGGTATAGGCGTCACACCATTCGCGTCCATCCTCAAAGACATAGCATTTAAGTCGCAAACAGGGACACGGTTCACCTGCAAAAAGGTATTAACAAATCTTTCCTATTTCGTAATTGAAATATACAGACGATGAATATTAAATTGTACTCTCTAATACTCTAGCACTGGGAATATTATATCTATATCGTTCTGTCAGTTGAATTATGAGGTCACTGTCATTCATCCTCGAAACACCGATACTTGATCTACAACGCACTTCGGCAGGCCAAATATATGACTGAGGCTAAATGTAGTTATAATTACCGGTGTTTCAAGGATGAATGTTATGCTTTATATCATGATTACATTGAAATGTATTCAGTCTCTATAGCATGATGTCTGTATCATGATGGGGTTGCAAAATAATTACCTTGATTACATTGTACATACAGTAATATGTACAATGTAATCAAGATAATTATTATGAACTCTATATCTTGATGACATTGTACATCTGATCTCTGTCTATGTTATGATGACATTGTAAATAGGTCTAAGTAAATATTGTCGTGGAACAAGTTGATCTTTTGCATCTTGAGACTTAATCGATAATACTATCTGATCGATACTCATTATTCTGTTATGCTATACTGTACAGTATACATTATGTCATTGCTACTAACGATTCATTTCTGGACTTGCATTAATAATAGTGCATATGAACACACACACAGAGACAGACACACCCACACACCCACACACACACACACACACATATACACACACACACACACACACACATACACACACGCACACTCACACGCACACACACACACGCACACACACACACACATACACACACACACACACGCACACTCACACGCACGCACACACACATACACACAACTCTCTCCGTCTCCTGTCTCTCTTTCTTTTATTATTTATTACCCTCTGTCTTCCTTTCTCTAGCTACCTCTCTATATCTCTTTCTCTCACTCCCCTCCCTTCCTCTCTTTCTCTCTTTCCTCTCTCTTTATCTCCCCTCCTTTCTATCTCTCTCCACTCCCTATCGCTTTCTCTCTCTCCCCTCTCTATCTATCTCTCTTTCTCCCCTCCCTATCTCTCCCTCCTCTATCATTCCCTCTATCTCTCACACACACACACACACACACACACACACACACACACACACACACACACACACACACACACACACACCATGACAAGCAAATCCACCGTATAAAATATAAAATCAACCATGTCTTTCATTTATCCTCCGAGATAAATCTACATTTTATTTCCTACCCGATCACCGCATGTGCTCAACATACACTCCGGCGTTATTTAACGCAGGACGTTGTGTCATTATTCCAGTAAATAAGAGAAACACTAGTTTGAATAGTTTCTATGTAAATACCATCTGCCTGGTGTTTTATCGGTTCAGCAACAGATACGGACATCCTTGAGTAAATGGAAAAAATCAGCGACCAATTCAGTTTATTCAATTACACGTACTGGAATTGAAAGCCTACACATTAAGCACCGCGTGAGCTCATTTAATCGTCAAATAATGGACAATATTATGAATCGGATTATGTGCGTTTGTATCCATCATTTGTTGGCATAAGCTGGTTGTTATGGAAGTGAATTATCCGCTATAATATAATATAGGGACACATTTCATCTACAAGTAATTAACAGAACTCAATACCTTGTTCGATGTGTAGTATGGTTGTGTCGTTTTACGCGTTTATTCAGTGATGCTAACAAATATAGTGATAATCTGATTTAACCAATTGACAATAATGACATTGATCTCGGAATTATTTCTCTGATGTTTATGAGAGCTCAAGCGAGTCAGAATTAATGACAAATCATATAAAGGTAAAAGCTAACACTATCGCAATCAAGTTGGATATCGTTCAGTTGAATTACTTTTAATTTAATTTGATTGATATTGGGATACCTTACGTACATATACCGTATAGCGATTAATAAGTAACTATTATTAACTAACGTTTTATTTGTGCTAAATTAATTTATCATTGAATGAGGGTAGCACACTAGTATTATTACTAGGTATTCAGACACGTGCGTAAAATAAATCAATATGCTATTTCTTTAACCATGCACATTAATACATTCTAATTCAACTGTTTTTACTTTGAAAAAGTAGTCGGTTTAAATGCATTTAATTATATTAATATTTTCTACCTTTCACAACTAAGTCACAACCATAAAGCTATTTTAACAAGACGATACTATTTATTTACATTTGAATGGATCTATAATATGCAAACTATTAATAATTTACCAAAATATAACAAAAATGCTTTGTTACCTAGTAACCTCAATTTACATACTACTCAATTGAATCATCTATTATTGTTACTATACACTGTAGCATCCAAAAGATAAATACTATCATTTTATAACATCAATTTTATTGTAACATACATTCATAATACCATACATTTATGGGGAAATATTAATACATTAATGTGAAGATGAAGTATCACGGTTAATTAGTTATATTGAATTTCTCATGAAAGGAAGCAATCTTCAAAAATTAAATCACAATGAAAGATTTAGCATACTGAATTAATTAACTTAATATAGTAGTTATTGGTAGTATTGTATGCTATCGGATATAGACGATATAATTGAATCTATAAAATAGCTTTGAAATGCGAGTAGACTGAATTATATTTTATGATAGGCAGCTTTGCTGTACAGGGAATATATACAGATTTAATGATTGAAGCTAAGTACATGTTCAGTTAGTTGTGAAATCTACTAACAAGCTCGGATTATATATAAATTATTTCAATTGTATTAATTATGATATCAACATACGTCGCTAATTAACCGACAGTCCGGTCATTTAGTGTAAAGTAGATCTACGACATCTGGATTTAGTATAATGTGAAGCAGAATGTTTACTGCATTTCTGCTCTGTAAATTATACTAAATATATATGATTTGAATCTATATTTGGAGCTGTTCCATGTATTGAACTTGGTTGGCGCTGTTCCATGTAGTGGTGGTATACGTGTTCCCCGTGTGTATAGGTTAACCACTACCAGTGCTAATCACATAAGCGAAAGTGTTAATAAATTATATTGTAGAATGACTAGTGAACCACGGAGTCAAATACCAGCAAACATAACTTATTGCAAAGTTCACTTTCCCAGTAAAATATAAAAAAATATACAAAAAAACCACTACAAAACAAAACAACAACAGCATAATGTTATATTTCTGCACTAATTAACCAGACAAATAAGCAATGGTAAATCACTGCTACATCTGCACCGCAACATCCCTATTATATTCAACTAATCTGTCATTCGACTTGGAACCTTATAAATTTGCACTTTTGTGAATAAAACTGGATGCATATGAAGTGCTAGATGTTGTACTTGTCAAATAAAGTGGAATTTCCATTAATAATAACACCACGTACATGCATTTTCTGAAATTCCAATGCATTAGCGTAGGATAACCTATATGAAAATACTATAAAGTATACATACAGGAATATGTTGATACTTAGAAAATGCTAGTTGTTACATCAAGAACAAAACCATTCGATCAGGCGAACATCGTATGAGGTGCAATTACTAACATTACAAAAATGTAGCATGGTTATCGCGGGCTTTGATTTGCAAGAGGTTTATCATTACTTTTCATAGAGTTGACGACCATAGTACAGACTACACGGATGATTGTTTAATACCCTTATTTGTTTTTTGCTCCTAAAATATAAGGAAAGTTAAGGATGGATAGGCAATACGAGGGGATACATACGTATTTATTTGGTTTGAATAATAAGGACATTAAACATGGTAACCTACTCATCACCACTATCGTTTAATTGACAAACCATGTGACATAAACTGTTATAAATGTTTATGGTTCTGTTATTAAAGGCATACTATCACATATATGTATGGTTGTTTTGGACTAGTTCTTAGGTACAACCGCAAAATACATTTACTTGACATACATAAAATCATGTTTGTACTTTCAAAAGCCTTTCCGCCGCTCTATGGTAGACACATATCCACTGGCACTGCAACCCCCGATAGACAACCTGAATATGGTCGTATTGTTATTTGCTTCATTATATCAATGCAAGGGGACATAACTCAGTGGTAC
>JAUTBV010091931.1:0-18118 GCA_032361325.1 Lepetodrilus fucensis | reverse complement strand
ATGGAATAATTAGAATAACCCACTCGATACGAGTGATTACGGAAAATATGTCCCTCGTGAAATTAATGTTCAAAGTATTTTCCGTAATCACTCGTATCTGGTGGGTTATTCTCTAAACATTATTGCCTGGTATGCTAAAAAAAAATATGAAAACATCTGCAAGGGATATTATGATGTATAACAAAATACATGCTACACTACCTTTACAACTGTATTAACCTTTCTAAACCTGGATGCCACCAGGCATGCCCCATAGAGCAGAAAATGTGACCTAACAGGGAAAGGGTTAGCCCTCTGGCTTGGAATGAAATATTTATCTCCTGAAGAAATTTCTCTACTGCAACTGTAGAATAAACACAAATACTGGTAACTCTCCTGATTCAAACAATGATCAAATTATCTGCAATGTTTGCCCACATTTCCACAAGAAATTGTGTAACGGCACATTGTGCAGAAACGCAATAATATTCCAATTGGTTTCCATGGTTTTCACAGTGATTACATGTTGACGCCAGTAAACGGATCAGATTCAATGCAACTTCTTTCCAATTCATCAGGAATTCTGGATTAAAAATATCCAAAAATATCAGATGGAATTTAATATCAGCCATGTTGTCACTAAACAGATTTGATATTTTGAATTTTGTTAATTGAACTATTATACTGGTTGGTAATGTTAACAGACAAGTTTCCTTCTAGAAAGTGTTAAAATTCTACTACTTTTAATGAACAATCGAGACAGGCTTCTTGCTAAAATTGAATAGTACAAGCTTGCAAATTGAATGCTGTGTGATTCCGGTGGAATTGACATGGAATTATTGTGGGTTCCCAAGATATCCATCGAACCGCTCGACAACTATGGCTTAGATGGCTGCATTAGAGGATGTACAAATAAAGTCATATCATGTGACATTAAATGGAATACTGAATTTCTCTCCATGTGACATGAAGATTAGTAAGGAAATAAGAAGGACTGATGAAAGTATCTCAATAACATACTAATTCAATTATGTCCTCCCCATGTGCTCAAATTAGTTTGGTATGTATAGCAATAGCACTTACGTATTTAAAGTGACTCCCACACCAAAATCAAACTTATAGAGCTAATGATCCTACACCACATAGTGTGATTGATTCATTCCAAATGACCTGCTATCGATAAATAAGCTCATTTTAAGTTGTTTATTTACATAGCCTGTTAGGTTAACAGGACCAGATGCAATGTTGACATGTGACTTCATACAAATTATGCCATGTGCAAGAAACCCATGCAACCCATGCAATCCGTGCAGAGAAACCCTTAATGAGAAGGCCTCGCCAATTTGAAAATAAATGATTGTCTGAAAGGTACACCCTACATGTGACATTATAATACTATATCATATGCACTTTACTGCAGACGACACCAATGTTCAATGATGAAACATTTAATGCTTATGATAATATAACAAATTTGAACATGATCATGAGTAATATATCAGCATTGATATCATTCTGGGTATCATTTACAATGATATTGAATATATTCTAATTTCTATGATTTTTTTGATTTTCTAAATATTTCCTGAGATTCACTCACATTTCAACTTCCCATGCATACACCCACACTTTGTACAGATAGATATAGCCTCTAGCTTGCACTACAGACAGTAGATGTTGCAATATTTCCCATGTGGACTATTAACCATATGCTTCATATCAAAGTCAATATTGAATTTAATAATGCTGTGATAAATAATTCACAGGGGAATATTCAGGTACATATAAAGAGAAAGAGCACTAAACAATTCTCATAAATTGCAACGTGAAATGCCAAGGACTGCTTACATAAATAAGAGCTTCATCTCTGAGATTTCTAAATCTCGATTGATAAATGCTTTATGCAAAGGAACAGCTCCATGAATGTATTAATGTCATTTACAGTGCCAGCGGTAGAAAATCATGGAAAATTAAGGGAAAATTGACGCTGATTATTGTATTACCACAGGGGTACCTGGACTTTACCCTGTGAGTTGTGCGACTTGTACTTTAGCATATTGCTCATATATATATGCATCAAGTTAAAATCATTTAACATAACATGCTGAAACACTTGCATTTGAAGTTGAACATGTATGGGACAACGAAAGGTCTCTATGCTACGGATCTAATGCTTATCCTTTCATCCAATAACAATGCAACATCAACAATTGGAAAAATTACAGGTGAGGTTATTCGGAAATGTCTCAGCTCATAGTAATTGAACACAATATCTTTACATAACATCAGCAATAATGATACATATATCGTGAGAAATTGAGCTGATGTAATTGTGAATATTAATCACATTACAACCCGAGGTGACTTGTCTAAAGGGTATTTAGGTCTATGACAGATTACCAGTCAGAGATCGTACAGTACATCAGCGTAGCCTGTCCACGCAGAAACCATATCCTGACATTCCCGTCACTGTCCCCGGCACACCACACGCGGAACAAGTGGCTAACAATTCCGTGGAGGAAGTGGAACAGAGTCTCCACTCTGACATCGCTATCAAACTTGTTAATGACAACTGCATGAGTGGCGGTCTGTAGACAGAATTGCTTTCACGTTTTCTATGAATGTGGTTGTTATTTACCTTTTTAATTATGAAGATTCGGAGAATAATAATCTAAATACTTTTACTCATGATTCGTAATCTTACACATGTTGACATTAATAAACGTTCGAAAACTGTGTTTTCTTTTTGTTTTCAATATTGAGACCTTGCATGTGAAGTCACTCAATACGTTACATAGCATCGTGGGTGGCAAGACAATGGGATTTTCCGCCGTTGCTTACGTCATCAGATTGTTTTCTGACACCCAAACCATTTCTGCCACCCGAACAATTGTTCTGTGCATGGCCTCAATTGGCTTGTTTAACTTTCTTACTGATATTAGGATTTATCAAAATCAGGCAACTGTGGTTATCTCAGAAACACTAAATCATACAATGCAAATATTAACAGATCCAAGGATTTGGACACATGCCTACTTTGTATGGTATCTATGGTAGTCTCCTAAGCACGCAATCGCATATGGCAAATTATATCAGTTCTATATGATTTGGACACACGCCTAAGGGTCAAGGTTGCATGCAAGTCAATATTAACATGTAGTGGTGGGAAGAAAGAATTTTTTATGCTTGTTCTCACTTGAACGTCAGACAGAATCCTACGGTAAACAACGAAACCAGGTTATGTGTTCAAATAAAATATTATCATTTATTTAGAACCTCGGGTCTGACGGTGTCCAATAACCAGGTTAAGAACAAATTGGGCAAAGTGAAGATGACCACACTAGCATTAACCCTCTCCCTGCTGGATTAGGCAAAGAGACATCTCTTTATGGCATCTCTTGTTCTCCAGCATGGAGAGAGGGTTAAGCAGATTACAGATGGATTCCACAGACCTTGAAACAAGTGCACAAAGGCAAAAAAATATTTAATAAACTTTAAAAACACTAGAAAAAATGTTGGGTCCAGATTGAAAGATTTTGCTTATGACATTGAACAATTTCAATTACTTTCTTTCCCAAAATTGATAACTTTTAGCACACCACTGCAATTCTCAATCAGACCAGGTAATTGATGAGCAGGAAAAAGAACAGTGATGGACAAACAAATCAGAGTAGAGTAGATTAAATCAGGAGTGTATTATAGCTGGAAGGAGACAGGAAATTGTCCAAAGACTGGTGTCGGTCTCCTGGGGTTTATAGTACTATGATGAAATCATAGCACTGGCATTGCTGCCTTGTCTAGATATGTCACAGCTGAGGTATCATACACAGCATGGAATTGGTAATTCAGTAAGTGCATTATCTATCATATAAACAAATGAACTATTCAAACTTGCAAGCAATGGTTATTACTAAGAGACCATGATAAACTAAATTTAACTATATAACCTGTAATGCTAGCTGTACACAGAGTCAGATGACCCAAGACCCAACTGGATTTTCTGCAGTCGGCAACGTGAATCAAAAAGTAATCTGCCAACTGAGGGGTTGTACACCAACTGAGACAGTTCTCATTAATATATATATATATATATATATATATACACACAGTGTATGACTATCTACAAGGTATGACAGTATATCCATAGTGTATGACTATATACAATATATACAATGTATGACTATCTACAAGGCATATTACAGTACAGTATATGACTACCTACAAGGTATGACAATGTATCTACAAGGTATGGCAAGTAGTGTATGACTACAATATATGACACAATACAGTGTATGACTATCTACAAGGCATGACAGTGTATCTACAAGGTATGGCAAGTACAGTGTATGACTACAACAGATGACACAGTACAGTGTTTGACTACCTACAAGGTATGACAGTGTATACATCTACAAGAACACTGATGGACAAGGCTGTCAACACTGTCACTGCCTGTTATTTCCTATCTCACAAAGCCATCACTGAGGCATGAAAAAACCCACTTTTAATAGATAAAGCTTACAACACAACTCTTTAATGCCAGTCTGTAGATATACTCCACAACATGACATGTTTTCTACACCATGTTCTGTCTGACACAAATTTCAACATGGAAAAACATGCCCAAAATAAATTGACATGGTAGCTGGAAATTTGATAAAGTGAACACTTTATTTGACAACAAATCAAAGTTTATGTCCGTGTTTTATCTCATGAACATGTTTTTATTTGCTAATATTGTTGGAGCTGGTGAAATAATATTTGCATTTATGAAAATATTAAGTGTGTCCTTGTTGAAATGGCTGAATAAATATTTTGCTGCAAACAGACAAAAGCAAACATGAAGAGTCCAGGACTTAGCATGTGTATGTCCTGTAGGCATGGTAGGCGACAGCCAGTACACAGCTTGTGCACCATTCATAGACGAACATATAACAAGAGCACTGTCTTTAATGATCAAGTGGAAAATAATAAACATTTAAGATTTAAATCAATATACAATTTTCAAACCAATTCATTTCATAATCCCAATGATCTAAGCCTGAGATTCCAGATACAACCTCTTATAGTATGAATTTGCAAGGTTAAATTATGATAGATTATTATCGCTTCTCTAAAATATACTACTCCATATTTAATTGTTTGGGTTTAGAAAAACATTCCACAAATTATTTCTATTTCCAATGTCATTACAATCGCAGGCGACTATTTATCAATGATAATTGGTTTATAATATTGATAACTCGGACAAAAGCTAAATACATTATTATGTTTTTAACATGTTTAAGAATCTATAGGGTTGGTGTTAAGCTGTCTGAAGTTTGTATGTAACATATATCAATGCTATTAATATAATACTCGTTTTCACCGATATAATCAGAGCGTAATAAAGCTTGGATATAGTGCTGATTTAATAAGCATGTAATGAGGTTGATAAGGCATGTCAAGAATCAAAGGTAACATCTTGCTCGTATTTAATGGACAAATCAAGCAATGAAAGAAAACAGTGTTTATTTATTTCAAAGTAAACAGCTAAATCTCATGGCCATTGCTCTCTCCATTAGGGTCATATGGAGCACAACTATTACATCGGTAAAAGTATTACTTTCAAAGCCATTAGGCAAATGCGCAGTCCAGGGGGTCTCATGTCTCAGTTTACTTTACAGAATCAATAACAAGATATGTTCATCATAAGATGTTATTAGGATAATATATTCATAAATATCATATTTATATTATTGATTTCATGTCTTTCATCTTTAAAAAGTGCACCTTACAATCTGGATACAAAATATTGATTAGCAATAATATAAATCAGGTCTTATTTATATCTATATGTAAAGAAAAGTATACACTGACTGGAGACAGAACATGTAAAAAAATATCAATACTTGTGAACGCAATGTTGACTGAATACTACAGACATTGTGACGCATGTTGAATGTAATAATGCTGTACTGTGAATGAGTTATCAGGGAAGTACTGTCATCTAGCATATGGCAGCAAACAGTGGAGAACTGGCAAAGTAAATACAACAGGTAGAGCAAATATCTGTAATCCATGGCCACAGATACTGGTCTGGGATAATAACGACTAATTGAATGGCTATAATCCACAATGCTGACCAACAGTCACTGGTTGGTTCATGTTATGTTAAAAAATCTACAAGATTAATATAATTGCTATTCATAACTTCATGTATTGTGTTATTCGTGTATTGTGTTGCAACAAATAGTATGTTAATAATAGCAATCGATGGATTGCTAACTAATATTATGTAACAAGTACATGGAATACATAATAATAATAATAAATGTTCAAGACTTAAACATGTTGAAATCCATCATTAAAAAGTATTTACAATATGCAAGCCATTAAAAAACTTTGATAACATCTTTTTCTAATATAACTTGCTTAGTTGATATGCATGAAATCTTTATCTGAACATTTTGATTTATACATTGTAAATGTTCAGAGCAGCTGGACAGTTTGCCTGTATTCAATCGACAGACCTTTCTTTCTAGATATTATGATTAAATCAGCATGACACCAGCTCCAATACGAGATCCTATGAACACAATCAATCTGTCCCTATTGGAATGACATAAATATATACAACGCTATTGCATGGTTGTCCTACTTGAAATTTAGAGCAATGTGACCCAAGAAATGGGCAAATCAGGATCATGAAAGGTTCTGAAGGTCAAGACCAGTTATCTTCAAACATTTATCATATTACACATTGTGCTCAATGTGAGTGAGTGAATATGGAGTTTAACTTCGCTGCGGGGAATCTTTAATCCATTTGCGACGATAAACATTGTGCTCAACAAATAAATGCTTGTGTGAATATGATACACACAATAAAACAAAAGCATCAACCCATTAAACTTGAAAGATCTTGTATGGCAACTCTCCGATTTTATTCATTCTTGTTTGCAAATAAGCCATAAAATTTCACTTAACTCATGTAAAACTGCCATTATGTCAATGATGTAATCTGCTTAACTCTCTTCCTGCTCAACTAGACACAGGCATTGGTCTGGGGCATCTCTGGTTGTCTCTAACATGGAGAGGGTTAAGCAAGTACAGAAGGAAAAGATGCAAACTTTGCAGAATTTTATGACTACAGATACTAATTAACAACCTTGAATAATCACCTTGTACATGCACTTAGTGACTTCTCACCCAATATTGCTAGCTACAACATGTGATAGTGTTGTGATAGAAAAGAACATTTGTTGATTTACTTTCCATTCAATAATACTTTTTTTTTATTTGATTTCTAATTTCAACATAGTTCATTTTTTGTACAATCAATAGGATGAGACACATATTGTCTTCTTCTTAGTTTCAACGTAGCTCTACAGCTTTACTGAATTCACAGAGAAAAAAAAACATTACCATTTAATCAAAGCATATCCTAATATTTCTACCAAACCACAATTACAAAGACTTATCATTGAAATCTAGTGGGACAGTGAGAAGAAATGTTTGGATGGCAACCTACTACTTATACTGTAGAATTAGCTTGATGTACATGGATGACCCCAGGATGTGCTCAAATACATACCATCATCTATAAAACATAATGCCTTCAATTACCACAAGTAAAACAGAAACGGCCTGCTCCAGACTAACCTTGACAGCCAGCCCTTCAGAATGCAATAACTGTGATGATATTCAGGGAACTGTAAACCAATGAGCTAATATACAGAGAGTAATGTCAAATATTCAATGTAAATGTGATCTTCTCCCGATCAGGTCCAATTACAGACCAGTATGATCATTGCTTACTTACAAGTTATGATGTACGTTTAACTATTTTCTTTTGGTTTCACTATTTTCTGGAGTGATTAAAGCGAGTCATACACATAGGGGATTTTTACTTATGCCCACTTTTATTATTGGTCATATGTAATATATAGGGCAATATCTGCAAGAATCTGTGCTTTCAATGATGAAAATGCACGAAAACCCATCGAAATACGCTATTTTACTTGACGATTGAAAACAATCATTTGTTTTGAAATTGGCAAAGCCTTCTCATCATGGGTTTCTCTGCACGGATTGCATGGGTTTCTCACACATAGCGTAACTTTGCATCGTCCTGTTCAGGCTATGTAAATAAACGACTTAAAATGAGCATATTTATCGATAGCGGGTCATTTGGAAGGAATCAATCACACTATGTGATACAGGATCATCAGCTCTACAAGTTTGATTTTGGTGTATGAGTCACTTTAATTGATTTTGCAGTCATGAAGTCTGTGCTGTTAAAACCAGACTTAAGACATTTGACTAGATGGTCTCTGCTTTTGCCTTCTGACACTATTGTTCCTGTTTACTGAGACTCGCACAAAGCACATCTCAGCAGCGTTAGGCTGGATCTTTGTGCTGTACAAATATTTATTTTATTATTATTATTATTATTATTATTATAATAATATTTATTTTATCTCATGAGTCTCATAGCATTACCAAATGTTTTGCCATTTCCTTGTCACCATAACAACTGTAAACTGCAGTGAGTGAGTGAATATGGAGCTTAACATCGCTGCGGCAGTAAACTGCAGTCAATGGCCCAAGTTACAAATTTTCATTCAATTTTCTGAAATAATTACACGAGTTTGTGTGCAGGGTCAGCTTCTTCTCAACAACAGGACGTTCACCAACAGGATGTTATGAAAAACTCTTCAGCAGAAAACAATACTCGGCCAACTTGCTGTGAGGTCAACTGCAGGTGATACTAATTCAGTCAGGGTCTATCATTTTAATATTGGTTTGCCACAGCTAGTGATGGAGGTCCTAGTGCAATGTTCCATAGAATGACAACACCAGTATCATTGGATGTAGAATTGGCCGGCCCTGGGCACAGGAAGCAGTCATTCCAATCTCTAAATACGCTTCCTGGCCGGTTTCCTCTAGTGTAGACATTCCATTACCCACTTTCTGTGAGACAGATTAACACAACTATGTGTTACATGTCATGCATAATGCATTAGTCTTAATTCAAGTCAACTTGTTTCAGTCATGTTAATGTAGTGTCATTTAATTTGGTCCCTAAGTTATATTCTCTCTATTAAAAATATTATATATAAAATAACATATAGGATTTTTTATTAATATCCCTTGTGCCAGAAGTATAGATCTACGGTTTATTAGTACACAAGCAACACCATTCGAACAGGGCTATTATAGACTCCACCACCTCTAGCTGTCAGAATCTGAGACAAGACAAAATAGAAACAGAATGCAATGACAGCATAGCCCCAGGCCAAGATTTTGTATCTTATACATGAACTGTTCTCTTGTGGGAATCCTGATGCTACTAAAGTCAATTATAATATCTGCAGGATTTTAGATTAAAACTTGGTAGAAAAAAGAAAATTGAAATAGCATTGAAGTAATTACTTCTTATGTAGGATTCCACATGACAACAAAATAATGACTATTTTGAGATGCTGATATATAGGAAATAGCTATTGTAGGTACTATTATCATGTCTACGGTATGTCCATATAGTAGGTACTCAATGCCCATACAGTAGGTATGCAATGCCCATATTGTATGTACTTTATGTCCATGTTGGTACTCAATGTCCTTATTGTAGGTACTTTATGTCCATATTCCTGGTACTCCTTTCTTCTGTGGCTGCCTCTGTAAATTGAATACCTTGCCAACAAAACTCTATCTTGATCCATCTGTGGACTGTTTAAACAAAACTTAAAAACATATGCTTAAATATCTTAAAGTTCCCTTTTTAATGCTGTTTTTCCCATTTGTACCTTGTGCAAGTGCTATGTCGAGTAGGAGTGTCTTTTTGGTGCAGAGATTGGCTCGACATAAATGTTCATATTATTATTACTCACTGTCCATACATAGGTACTCAATGTCCATATTATAGGTACTATATATCCATTATAATATTGTAGATATTCCATGTCCATATTGTATGTACTCCAATGTATATATTGCAGGTACTCTTTTAATGCAGAGTCCATTTTAACGGACTGCATAGTTGTTATGGGAACCACAGAACTGGAAAAGGCGCCAAGGTTAAGGTCTGACCATGATTGATTGTGTCCACTCCCTCGGTTGATGAGATCACCAGATTAAGAGCACAAGCCAATTAATACCATGATTAGAATTCCTAACTGACCTAGCTAGTGACATGTAGTTTTAGGACCATGCTAGTAATTTTAGGACCATGCTAGTAATTTTAGGACCATGCTAGTAATGGGCAATGTACTTTTGATAGGAGAACCTGGTAAAGTGTAATACAAAAACCACCATCCCTATCAGAGAATACACAAAAACAATAGATGGTGCCGTCAAACTAGACAATGACATTGCGTGGCAAGCAATGAGAAGATGGCGAGGGCCCCAGAGGAGATGCAACCTTCAGTTCTGTACTCAAGACGTGCTAATACTGCCCCAATCCATACAAATAGCTGCAAACGTAGTATTGATACAATAGCCATGGCCTTTAAAGTAGAGAAAAATCTCTACAATGCATCCTTACTGCAGCCCCAGAATCAATCATGTAGGCATACTCCGCACTCAAGATCACAAAGTAGATATATACTGCTGGTAAATTACTAGTATATAAAGTCAGATTTTCCCTGGGGACCATTAGTCTAGCAGACCACGCTGGGAATATTTTCTATAAATGAAAACTGGAAGAGCTGTACATCACAGGTCATGAGATAAGCATGGCCTTGCAGCAGTGGGACTGAAAACAGGCCAATTATGCCACACATAATGAGGGATTTCAGTGGTGCAGCTACAAATCAATTAATAAAAATGGCTTGGCAATTTACGCTAAGGAATAGGATTACATCATAAACGTGAAACACGACTCGTTAGATGTAAACAAATCAGTTACATGTATTCCCCTGTGCAATACAATAGAACTGTTTATCTACATACAGAATTAGTATCCGGTGTCGTCATGTGAAGAACGAGCAAAATATTCTTGCCGATATGAATAATAAAATCTGGATAAAACCTCAAGTATACCAATTGTTCTACATTTGCGTTATGACACTAACATATTACCACCAACATATTACCATGATTACTTAACCTTCCAATTGATTAACATTAATTTGTCTCATTCCAAGCTGAGTCATGTCTTTGATGTAACCCTTGGAATGGGAAATGATGTTATCTAGGGCAGTGGTTACAAAATGTTTTTGAGTATGATTTCATGTTCCTCAGGTTTTGTACTCAAATCCCAATGCAAAAAAATAATTAGTTGAGCATGAAATCATAGTTACAAAAGTTAAGTAATGATCTCAGAGTCAGTTGTCCACAAAGTAGTTTCTACAGGAGGACAAAGATTGAAAATACCAGGGTGATGATCCATAAAAGATCAAATAGATTAAATAATGAATAGCAATTTATGTCATTTGCAAATAAAAATCATTCTAATATTTCCCCATAAATGGATCACCTGATTCTATGACTAATACTCCATGGTACTTTTGCCCTTTGAAAGAATTACTCATTTTGACAGATATGACACCATACTGCCAATAATAATACAAAATATACTACTACTAGTATTTCTGCCATATTTGGAGGTGGACATGTTTATGAGATGATGTTGTTTTGATCATCATCAGACAAGAATCCGATAAATATAAACGCCGATATTATAACAAGACCTGACACAAATCGCAAAAGCTACTTGGCAAGCTCATTATTTAAACACATCCCATAGAACAAGGTAACAGTCTTAACATTAGAGACATGACTTCATCAACTGAAAGTCAAACAACAAAAGATAACGAAAACATGGAGTGATCTGGAATGATCTGATAGTGATATACTCAGCACAACACTCTTGTGGATCTAAACTAATAAACTAAACATAATTTAGCTGTTACGCTTGAAACCTGCCCTCGTTTTAAAAGGGGCGGCTATTTTCCAAAGGCAATGAATAAACAGGTTGTTGATCACATTGCATATGTGTATACCAGATGTATACTATATCCATTGTAATACTATATCCATTGTACTTCACTCAAAATGGGTCCAATAAACGTCATATTATGCAGGAGTTAGTTCAGTACTTTGTATAGGACACCAGGATGTGTTTAACTTGGTGATACAACCAGTAGATATTACCGTACTTGAACACATAAAGGTAGAGTCTTCTATGGTGCGATTAAGAGTAACGATTTGTATTATCTAGGAATAAGAACAATCAAATACATCACGATCAACACGTCAATTTGATCTAATGCATCGATAATACAAGATGTTGCTACAAATCGCACTGTGAGAGACCACCTAATTTTATTTCTGTGTTTAATTCAGAACATGGTTATAAATTCAAAATTAATTGAATGTTACTCAACTCCATTAATTCTAACAATTATCTTTCATTAGTTTAAAAAAAGTTAGTATCTTGTGACATTCATTGAAAGAAAAGACAATGGGTACTAAGTTATTGTTAGAACAGAATGACAGTGTCATCATTGTGTCCTTCAATCAAAGTTAAAACTCAATGAATGATAATTGTTGACATCATAATAGACTATTTCTCTGTCAGAATAATGCACACTTCCTTCTACGAAAATAGTTTGTACTTACAGGTAATACCGTACATTCTTATTTAAATCTAAAACTGATTGTATTTTTGTTTATCACAAATGTCCATAATAATGTTTGAGTGATTGTCTTTCATGGTGTTTATGATAAGTTTAGTTGTTGTTGTTGTTTATTTTCCATGAATGTTATTTGTATTTCTACTTCATCACATTCATGGAACTTGGTTTAAGCAGTTATATATCATAAACTGTGGTGCACACAATCTGACACATATTACTTTACATAATTAAAGCTGTATGTTTTCAACAAACTAAATGATGAAGTAAATGACAATAAACAAACAAGATTCCTAGCTTCGTGACAGGCAACTAATAAAACGGATAATAACGGATAATATCTGAAGTAGTAGTAGATCCTGAAGTCATAAACATAACAGCAAAGTTGACGCTTGTATATCAATCTACATCTCATGTTCACATGCTTCACTATACAAGGCCTTCACTTGTGTGCTGGTGTTCCTACCTATGGAGATTACTTCATCACAGTAAACATGTCTGCAAGACGGAGGGACCCAATGCTATCACACTGTCTGTCCATGTTGTACACTAGTGTGCCCTGCTGATGTTTTTTGTTGTTTTGTTGTTGTTGGAGTTTGGTTGTTTTTGGTGGCGGGTTTGTTGGGGGTTTTTTTCATTGGGGTTTAGAATCGCTTTCTAGATTCTTTCACTAATATCACAACTTTAGGGCAGGAGGAAACCTGCAACATTCATAGTGCTGATTGTTGCAGTAAACCTGCGAGCACCGGCTGGTACTGACAGACCAATGATAATACTGTATCTGCATTGCCACTCTACAGTGTACAATATGGACACACAGTGTGATAGCATTGGGTCTTATCAATATCACATCAGTAATGTAACTTCCACAACCATTGATGCCATATTTTTCAAATAAACGGTCATCAGGACTGTTTTGTTTGATATTTTTGACCAATCGCTGTAGGGTATTCATACAAGTCATGTTAGAATTATGGA
This sequence comes from Lepetodrilus fucensis, assembly GCA_032361325.1. Taxonomy (NCBI): domain Eukaryota; kingdom Metazoa; phylum Mollusca; class Gastropoda; order Lepetellida; family Lepetodrilidae; genus Lepetodrilus; species Lepetodrilus fucensis. The sequence goes on along the minus strand of JAUTBV010091931.1, from coordinate 4,544 downwards.
TAATTGATCGATATTGAGCTGACGATTATCGATCTTTCATATCTGTGTCGATAACCAGACAGATACTGTACTGGATATTGTATTCCCACCTCACAATGACCAGTTTCACCATAGCTCTCACACAAGTATTCTAAACAGAATTACATATAAACCAAGGAAACTATTCTTCAAAACTGTTAAGATCTTCAAAACTGTACTACATATCGACATCTAGATAATTAGGTTTATTCATATATTTTATAAAATACAGTTTTCTTCGGGGTAGTTGGTGGAGGTGGTACAGCAAATATTTTAAAGATTATTTTTCACAATGAGTACAGATTTGCAAAATATTCAACAAATTGTCATTGAAATATAACATACCTGATTTGACATTTGTGTGGTTTATGAGTGAGCTGTTTACACTACCCTGACAGATGCATTGTAATTCATCAACAATCTCATATAGGAAACGTGTGTGTGAAATTATCAGGTGAAATTTCCTCATCAATGTCAGTAAACATAATAAAGTTGTAAAATCAGAATGCCTAAAAGGTTATCATTAACGGGGAAAAAAATAATTCTTTGGCATACGCACGACATGAAATGCTTCTTTTCAAAATAGTTAATTCCATAAAAATTGAAGCATGATTTTATACTTTGATTTCATACTTAAGAATGTATTACAATAAGATACCATGGTTACCATGGTTAACAAGCATTGTTAATTAGCATGATGATTAACATAAACAAAACTGGCAGAAATGACGACAATCGTGAGTGAGTAACCGCATCACTATCAGAACCTCAGTGATCTTACACTGCTCTGCTAAAGGTAGGAGGTCAACCCAAAGCAACTACATGGGGTGGCATCACTGGACTAGATGGTGAGCTGATGCGGTTCAGATTGTATACGGACGCTGTACAAATATCAGTGGTTGTTCCCAGTTGCAGAGACCAAATGTTCCCAGCCAGGAAAAGTATCCAATGGGAGGATCATAGCAAGTCTAGATTACTGAATTTCAGCAGCTCCTCTCATATAAATATATTACCTATTAAAATAATCTATATTTAAACTATATACACTGTCTGACACTAAGAATAGTAACAAAAGGATATACAGGAATAATTAATTAATTAATGAGATTTGCTACAGTAGAGGCATTTCCACCCACAAGGTTCAACAGATGAGCAGACTTGCAACACAAAAGATACATCGTAAATCACGAAATTAATGAATCACTAATTTAATGAAACCATTAGATTTTAGACGTAAATGCAACACCAATAAAATGTGAACAGTCATGTCTCCATACATGTTTTCCCCCGGTTTTACCTTTAACGCGCAGTAATTAAATGTAACAATACAGCGGTCGCATTTTTCGCATTAATATTCTACTCGCATTCATTTCATGATTTACGGTAGATACATCAATTCCAGCACTGTGAATGTGCAACCTACCACATCATTGCCAATAACACACCAGGTAAATATTAATTCTAACGATTAATCTATTGTTATCTTAGGTTCCATGGTATACATTAAATATACAAATTATTGGAAGTATTGTCCATCATTCATCTAGCAGTGGATACACCAGTGACTCTAGAGCACATTCCAATAGTAGTCATAAACCTCACTGCTACAGTGCTAGAGAGGCTTCAATACACCTGGCTCCGAGATTACGAAACTTTCTGAGAATTACTCCATACTCAACTCAGAATTTTGTTCATAAAACGTCATGTAACGTCATAGCCTGAGAATGCTGTGAGTTAAGGGTTATGGCGTCACATGACGGTTTATGAACAAAATTCTGAGTTGAGTATGGAGTTGTCACTAAGAAAACTTTCGTAATCTTAGGGCCGGTATTCATTGAAATGGAACATATTTCATTTCTTTACCATATGGATTGAATATCAACATACCGTAATGCATTTTTAGTCCTTTTAGCTTAAAGTGACTCATACATCAACATCAAACTTATAAAGCTGATGATCCTGCACCACATAGTGTGCTTGATTCCTTCCAAATCACCCGCTATCGATAAATATGCTTATTTTCAGTTGTTTATTTACATAAACTGTTAGGTGAACAGGACGATGCAATATTGACATGTGACTTCATCAAAGTTATGCCATGTGGGAGAAACCCATGCAATCCGTGCAGAGAAACCTGTTTGCAAATATTGCCCTATATATAACATATGACCAACAATAAAAATGGGCATAGGTAAAAATCCCCTATGTGTATGAGTTGCTTAAAGGAATAGAGTGATTGCATCAATCTTATGCTTCCTGGTATCCATTACCTGAATGTCAAATAGACTATTTCATAATGTCCGCCATTATTTGCATGAAATGAATACAGGCATTTATGGTTACAGAAATATACACGTATGACTGTTCAAATTAAAATGGTTCATATAGACACAAATATGACAACAGAAATAGACAATTATGACTAAGGAGATATGACTGAAATAATTTCCCCCTCATAAAATGATGGACATAAACTGCTGCACATCAATGATAATGCGACCACCGGGACATTTGGAAGACAGCACGTTGAGAAATGGACATTGTCGACTTTATGGGAAATGTGGTAACCATGGCAACAGAATAATGTCATGCTCATGAAAACAAAGTTACAATCAATGGCAACCATTTCCAGTCAACTTCAGCAAGGAAATGGTAAATAACAACCACAACAAAAGTGGCTCTTCTCCGTGGAGTTTGGCTACATGCGCTACGGTCTGTGTCAGCTGACGAAGATCAGAAATTCAAATGTCAATTCTTAAAACAAATAAGCGACTAAATGTTCATCATTGACAATAAAGTATCTCAAAGAGCCTGTGAAGCTGTTAACGCTAAAAGTATATATTTCTGATGTCAATGGATACATATGTTTGAGCTAGCTGGCGATAAACGTCTCCATATTGACACGTGTCAAACACGGCACAGTGTCGACCACACGCCAGCCTAGCCCGGGCCGGCCCACTCTGTTCGTAGCCACCTGCCAACAAGTCAACTCCGTCACGAACAAACATTTACCTGCCGCTCTAGTGTCACTCCACAAATCTGACAAAGTGAGCAAATCCTCCGGTAGAATCTTTAGCTAGCAAAGCCAACTTCTTTCTTATAAGGAATCAATGAGCGAGTGTGCAATGTCACTGTGATCTGGTGATCTGTACTTCGCAACAATGTCCCAGGTCGTCCTCAGGACGGTATTTTGAAATCTTGGGGACAAAAAAATGATTTAATACTTTTATGGCTGTTAAACAAAAATTAAGACAACATGCATACATCGGGGATCATTTCTTGGCAAACACATTACATTGACCTTTTCGGACTTGTTAGAATAAAGAAATTCTTTGAAGATTTTGTCATCGCATGGACGTGACTGAAAAAGACACGGCCCAAATTTGGATGTGGACCAATACCTGAAAACTAAAAGTCAGATGCAACACGCTGACAGACTTCTCCGAGCTGAAAAGCCACAGATCACATGGAAGCCGTGGGTATGCCATAGATTGGGCAATAAGCCGCAGTAGTCTTTGGTGATTACCTAAGTGCTGGCAGGGGAGAGCACTGCAAACAGTGCCGCCGTCCCGCGGAGAACATAAACCCTATTGCAACACAGACATGATAAAAAACACATGATTCTGGACACGTTTTCATCTAAGCATACAACCTTGTGCAGGATCCCTATAAATGATCAGGGGCTGATTAGGGGCTGTGGTTCCAAGGTCTGTAATGGCAAGAGAATTTTTACAACAGAAAACCCCAAAGAATTGCTAACTGGCATTCTATCCCAAAGCTACGGATACGTGAAAATGGTCTCCATCATGATGTCAATACTGGATGCTTAGATAGGATTTGAACTCAGACCTTCAAGTGTGTAGGCTAATGACTGCCACCTGCACTGATCGCCCAGCATATGTCATGTGTCATGTACATACTAAGACTAAGAGAAATATCTTGGGCAATTTAAGGAGCTTCATGGACTTAGTCCTACATTAGCTGAACATAGAATAAAATTACAATTTACACCAACAGCTACGAACCCAGATATAAACTACATTTGTCTTATTATTGGTATGAGTGACATACCAATAATTTCAATTCATGTTGTGCAATTGAACCTCGAAATATTTGGACATCCTCTGTAGGTCTTAAAATCAGCCGACATGAAACCAGAAGGCGATGGTTCCACACAATGAGACTGACATGAAAGCATTGCCAACAAGAAGTGGAGGGATGGCAGCACATACAAGCTCTGACATTGCCATACTACAGGGACATCTCTGCCTCAGACAAGACCCCGGCCAGATGAACACAGCTAATAGCCTTAGATTCCACCAGGGATGCTTATATCCTACTAGTGGCAATGCCTGGTCCAGTGACCAGGGGTGCGTTCAAAGACGCAAGGGCTGAGTATTTTATTTTAAATTTTGTTTTGTTTTTGTATTGGGGTTTAAAGTCGCTTTCTAAAATCTTTCACTAATATCACGACTTGTCAGTTTAGGGCAGGAGGAAACCCGCAACATCCGTAGCGCTGAATGTTG
>JAUTBV010091920.1:5896-18118 GCA_032361325.1 Lepetodrilus fucensis | reverse complement strand
AAGTGAATGCACTTTGCAGTTATAGCTAAGAACTAGTCCAAAACAACCATAAATATATGTGATATTATGCCTTTAAGTCGGACGTAGGCCTATGTATATGCATATAGGCCATGCAGGCATCAACATGACACTTTAATAAAATATGTATCTATGTTTGATATAATAAGCAGATCAGCTTGCTATGACTACTATAAACTACGAATCGCACAGCGCATCAATCTCAGATGACGCTCAGGTATTTGGACTGTTTAGCAAAATATACCGTCGAAATGTTTAACTAAGGTACGACATTTGAGATCTGATTTCAATTCGATTAATACATCGTCTATTATGAACTATGCTACTTTAGATTCCTGTTACGTAAGATTTATTAGAAATGTTTTCTAACCATCAGTTCCATAACATTGGCAACAATGCTTCTGTATGAGGAACATGCGGCATATTTCTGGAACTAGCTATGGTTCAGGTGATTCACCTCCTATATCATTCCGTTTGGGCCAACTTTGGAGAATGATGCCACCACTACCCACGCAGCCAGAAGATAATATGTAGAACTCACCACACCAACCTAAAGAGAGTGCTTACGTTATTGGGGATGTTAACATTCTATACGAACAGGGCAAACTACGACGAGGCCTGCTCACGACCAGACACCGGTATATCATCCTGCGCAGGACGACACGAGAGCATACCTTATTTCTATTCTATTAAGATTTAAATGAGCGCATCATCGTGGGACATTGTCTCCATTCAGTCTGAGTAAAAATCGATGACGCGCACAGACTATCCTGCCGCCCCTCAGACTTGGACCAGGCCCAAACTCCTGGTCGGATTAAGCCATTACGACTGCTAGTTCCAACCCAATGTACAGCTTTGATATACGGATTACTACTGTCGAGAGTGGATGAAAGCATGTTTTATGTAAAGGATTCTCTCAAGCTTTCGAACTTTCATCGGGAATGGGACCAATTAGATACGAAATCATCGCTCATAGTGTTGTGTTCCTAATAGGATGCATATTTCGAGGTAGGTGCCATCATTTTGACAGTTCGTCACGTGTGGATTATCTGTCGCATGTATATATATAATCGTTACGCTACTCAGGTATATCGGTATATCTACGTATTTAATTGATCCATCTCTCAAGGAATATTATGAACGCAAATGTATCAATTATAAGTATCTCGTTCATATTCCAGTTAATATGCTATAATATATCATCATCGTAGACATGTACAGCAACGCTATAGCTTATACCACAGGACATTTCGTTTTCAAAGGAACGTGGGACATCAACGTCGTAGTCTCAAGGCAACGTTACTAACGTCATTAATTAGCAGCTTATTTAAGAATGAATTCAATTAATGCTTTACGGATATTGATAAAAAAAAATCTACACGTGGGGTTGCAAACTAGTAAAATACCGGTGGCCTATTCTCGAAATATTCTTACGATCGTAAAACATTCTTAATTTAAGACTATGAAAATGTCACGCATGTTCTTATAAAGGAGATCGTAGGAACGTTTCGAGAATAGGACGCCAGGTGACTCCATGTGCAGGCGGAATTTTCTATAATTAAAAGCACCATCTACACATGAAGTCACTTACATTAATAACTCGTTATATACTTTAATCGTTATTGACGTAATTCGACCTTGTTATCTTGATGATTGTTGTGGTTCTGATTTATTATTTATGATGTACTGTTATACCACTGTGTTTGGCTAAAGAATACCCGGTAAGTGGGGATGATGTAGATAACTGTGACAAATGATGATGATAATATTTAGTCGATTGAAGACGACCAGTATCTACCTCTGATGACCTATCTTCAAGCTGTGTTATCTGTGTGTTTATATGTATAGACCCATATTCAAGCAAAATGAGTTTCTTACACGTAAACAGTTTAAGCACCTACTTAAAACTCACCATTGTTTTGTTTTCTCTTGCATGGGGATTATTTCCCCACAAAGGGAACACTAGCATGCAAGGAGGAAGTGTTTGATATGTTATAAGGGTTTTAGGGATCACTTTAACGCGACATGGCGTTATCGGGCAGCCACGATCTTGTAATTAGACATCGATGGAATTTGAAATGAATGACACATGGATTTGCTCTTTTGAAGTCTGAAGCAAGAGCAAGAACATCGAGGTCAAATAAAATATTCCAATCCAACAGGCATATATAGAAGACATACAGATTATCGGCATGAATACTAGAATATATACCTATTGTTTTTGTATCCATATATAATTTATAGTGCACGTATTGATTTTACGCCAATTGTTGTATATATTGTGTATCATACGGTGTGTTTACAATCAGCAGGTGCGCATTAAATGTAGGCTTAAGTAAAATATACGTATCCTACATAATATTGGGTCACTTCCGTCGTTCTGCGTTGTTGACAGAAATGTAATTACATTTGAGAAAAAGTATAGGCCTACATACTCGTGCAGGGGGACAATATATACTAGGCATGCTGTAACTTTCTTTTTCATATTGTAACGTATATTGAACTATATAACAAGCAATTATTGTTTTCACGGCATATTGCGAATAGTCGGATATCTGTGACTCCAGGGAACAGTACGTTATTCAATAATTATTATTGCTGTTTCTCGTGTCATTTCTCCATACTACGTGGGGTAGACAGCACGATATCCAATAAACCACCGAGTAGTTTACGTGTTTTATTCTTTGTAGAGCTCGTATCTATGTAATATATTATACAGGCCTATTGCAGTAGACTTCACTTGTGAGGTCACTTACTTGTTTTTGCTATATAAAATATTAACCTTTATTCTTATATCAAATTTGAATTTCAGAGAAGAATACAATTGAAATAGTTTTAATAATTGGTGTGAATGCGGTTCTTTTCTCAGTACCATTTAATTAAGAGCATATCCCAAGTTTCGCTCCTGAAACATTTTGATATTATATTTTTAGCTAAACTAGAGGTCCAAGTTTCAGACCTTATTGTAATGAGATGGTTGCAATACTTTCAATAACGTCCTATGTCAGATTAGTTATACAAATAATAGTTCTCTTTGTGTCGAGCATTGCCAATAAGTATAATTTTAAACGCTGTAGGAATCTTCCTATGACAAAAGTACAATGCATGCATCAAACGACACCGACATAATAAATATTCATGCCTAGAAAATGTGGTTATTACAGAAACAAACCCATAAATAACTTGAGCAATTCACCATTAACTATTATCGACTTTAAAGTTACCAATTCTAATACTTAATGAGCACATACGTTGAGGGAATTCTACGTGATATTATGTTACCTAACACGTTGATTAAACCAACAAACTCTTCCAGGATCTCGGCGACTTTAAGCAAAATTTGTTAACGTGATGAGCTCCTGATTATCATTCTTCTCTAACAGAAACAGACAGCTGAAGTATTTTAAACTCCCGGCACGTACGGATGACGGGGTATTTATTGATTTCCATCAAGAAACACGACGTCTCATGTGCGTTGCAATTCCAGGGCGCGTGCAGGGCGCGCTTCAACGTGCCATGTGACACCGAGAGTTGAAACACTTTCATCTGCGAACGTCGGCGCTGCTGCAAGATGCATGTTCAAGTGAATGGTTGCTATTTTATCTATGAAATATGAAATATTTCTGTCCAATTATTACTGATATTAACTTGGAATATGCAACACAACAGGATAACGTTTATATTGTTAACATTTCTGAATAACGTGTCTGTACTTCCGTCAATCTGCGATGCCATGAGTCTAAACCGGAAACAGTGATGTCCCTGATTGAGATCAACTTATGGCACGCGCATCTCGTCCATTTCAATTATATTTGTTTTCTAAAAAGAAAAAAGGCAATTGGCGATACCATTCATATATGGTATAGTATACTACTTATTTATAGTATCAACTATGCGGCACATTTTTGTTTATCTCAACACTGGCTTACAAGTTATAGGCCTAACCATGATAACTATAATAGTCGTATATTGATGTATTGCTTCATACATTGATTGTTTTGTTTCTCTTGGATAAAATATAAAAGTATGTATGAATTAATTTCCTAAGATTCTTTCTACCCTGTAGTTAGGCCTACATTATACACAGTGACATAAGCCTACTATAGTTAGATCTATAGATAACAAACGTGTCTGAGAAACTATAGTTTATGTTATGTTCCGATTTCTTGCTTCTATTATGCGTAAAGTGTCTATACCCGTTGGCAGGTGTACAGTTTGTGCATTGAGTTTGATCAAAACGAAGAAAACAAGCATGCGTTCGTACCACGTGCGTCGTACAGCATTGTACAGGCAACCCTGCTTTACGACAATTCCACCACTTTTGGCAAAAATGTCGGGCTTTGATGTCCACTGTACAAATACAGATGTCGGCTATTGTTGACAGAAAGACAGTGATCACAGATGATACCGATGTTTATGTAGACTGTTCTTGATTTGAAATATTAATAAGTGTATGTTTGTCGTTGGTCATGGCTGATTCTTATCGTGTATACAAACAGACAAGGACTTCTATCAAGCGTACTTTCTGCAGTCGATAGCATGGGCTATTGAATGTTCATTTGCTGCTGCCACAACGCTGATTTCATTATGCTCTGGTGAATCTCTCTATATATTGAGATATTCAGATATTCTCAAATTAATTTATAATGTTAATTTGAGAATGTCTGCTGCTGTAGTTTATTGGGATGTGAATTTGAGTTGAGAATAATATGCTGGACGCTGGAACAAGACTGAAATACATCTATCCCTCTGATGGATTTTATCAGAGAATTCTATATACTCTTTGAGGAAAACGTTATATACCTTATAGTTCACATACTTGTTAGTCCCCATTATGCTATAGCTCACACCATTATTGGTCCCTAGTATAATCTGAAACCACATATCTATAATGTATATGGTCTGGTATATAATTCACATTATTTACGGTCTCTATAATATGAATTACTAATTCATATCAATGTAATTGACTGTTCCTGTTGTTACAAATTGACTGTTCCTGTTGTTACAAATTGACTGTCTCTGTTAGGAATTAGTATTCATACTATACTATTGTCAAGCTTCATTATATATGGCGGTTCAAGAACCTGCATGTGTCTGTCATTTAACAAATTAACAATACTAGTATTGGAATGTGTTAACATTCAATACACTGATCTTATGAACACATGATCTTATATATATGAATATGTTTTCTAAATCTAATCTCTTGCACTGATCAGCTTTACTTGACCATGTCCTTGGGGCCATACTTAAACACTGAGTGAATACTTCCAGGTATAGTTTATATGTTAAATAGTTGAGTATAAGCTTCCTTGGAACAGTCATTATATAGCCAACTAATAACTTAACATGTAATTATAATGCTACTGGTAATCAATGGGGAAAATAATTGGTTATTTATTTGACTTCACATCTGATTACATATTGATACAATATGGAGCCAATATTGAAAATATAATGGTATGAAATGCATCTGGTTTTGAAGGTGGTTGGCTAATAAGTGACATATGAGCTATACATACATACATATTGGTCTTGGGGGACATGTTTCAAACAAATTGTCTTCACATAGTTCCAAAGGTTGATTTCATGTTTCATGTACAATCATCATGTTCAAGCAGGAGAAGCTTCTTCAGCTATTGAAACACATGAACTATGGCCTGATTATCTCTGCCAGATAGGTTAAGAATGTAGACCACCATCGTCATCATTATGATCCAATCTTTCTATGTCTTCATCATGATCACCACCATGATCCAATCCTTCAATGTCTCTGTTGTCACATTGATTGCTACCATAGCACCGATAACTTACCGATCTTGGCTGAAATTCATGGCGGCTGACGCAAACTCTCTATTATTCTGTGCCAGACGACCAAAGTGCTCTATTCCAACATGTAATGACACCAACTACTGTAAAACAAGGCACTGGGTTGTAAACTTCACATCAGGCGCTAATGCAACACCCGGCTCAGAAGCTCCCAGCCTTTCTATCGAGTCTGGGCCAAGTCATATTTCCAGGCTAGTAGACTTAGTAATTGAACAATATGAAGCCAGGGATTGATCAGGTGTGTATTCTGTGCTGAGAGTTAGAGTGACGAGGTGGTTGTTTAGAATGCTTTAATGGCGATCAATGGAAACATTACGGACTCCCATGACAGGAGATTACCTACAGCAGGTTTAGGGTAGTCTGAGCGTGAGCTAACAGCCTCTGGAGCTAAGCCAATATCCTGTTACCTTAATCAGTGTTTGAAAACTAAATTTTCAATTATCGATAGGAAATAAACACAAATCTTGGGAAAGGTTATTAAGCAGTTCACGGCTTGCCTGTACGAAACTGCCTAACTATATTATAACTAACTCCAACTTTAACCATAGACTACACCATTGGTAAGGTTAGAGTTGATGTCACAGAGTGAAGATGTTACTACAGGAGTTATTTCTACAGGAGTGAATTATCACTGGCAGTGTGTTTGATGCAGGTATTTCTATCACAACTTTAACCTTCTCATAGCTAAAGGCACATGCAGGTGCCCTAAGGAACAGGAATTGCAAACGTGCCATCAGGGAGAAGGTTGATGCCTGTATTAACCTTCTTCATAACACAGGCAACCAGGGACGCCCAAGGGAGCAGCGCAGTAAACACAACATTATGCAATGTCAATACAACTTTGTGAAGGTCCCGAGTTCAAATTCCGTCCTAGGAGCCTGGCATTGATGTTTGCGAAAGTTGCATAGGATATGTTATCTGTAGAGTGGCAATGCAGATATAATCCTTACCATCATCCTTGGTCTGTCAGTACCAGCCGATGCTTGCAGGTTTAGCTACAACATTCAGCACTATGAATGTTGCAGGTTTCCTCCTGCCATAAAACTGACAAATTAGTTGTGATGTAAGTGAAAGAATCTAGAAAATTACTCTAAACCCCAATTCAATTTTATTTTATAAAAACACTGTGTGAGTGTTACTGATATATAGTAAAATGTACACACCATTGTAATAATGCATTGTGTTTGCTTGGAGTGAGTCTAGTTATTTGGAAAGGGTTAATAGGAAAACCTTGAACATTAAAACCCATCACTGAGTGCCATTGATTTTGAAGAGTAAATACGAACATTTCTAGATAGCGAATGTCTCACCGGCTGATGTGGCTATCTGATGTATCAATAATATATCAATTATAATGTCAGTAGGACTGTCTGTGACCTGGGTGACCTGATGGTGGCGTTGATGATACGAGCTGTGTCCGTGTTCTCATTGGTTGATCTTCAAACATCATGTGACTATATTTTAGTATGTGTAATGTGACTTCGGCTTTAGTCAATCTAATACTGCTAGTATAAAGTGCCAAGCAGAAAGTCCGTTATTGAAATGAGGTACATTCTATATTTCCATGCATCTGTTCCTTGTAATGTTGAAGTCAAGTCATGTCAGAATAAAATTCAGGTCAACTTGGAGCAGATCTAGAAATAAGTACAGGAATAGAAATTAACACTAGCAACATTTCTCCCAATTCTAAAGGTATCCTAATAGGGGCTAGTAGACACATTAAGTGTCATTTGTATCACTATTTGGGCTAGTACATTTTAAAGTTAGATTCTATATCGCTATATGTAGGTAGGAAGGCATTATTCTCAGATATCTACATCGATGCAAATTAGCTTTCTTTGTAATGTTAATATGGCTATGGTATGTGCAATGTGATTTGGGTCTTTGTGGGTTTTGAGCATTGCAACTTTGGTTTACTGCATGCGTAATAATCATGGTAATATTTATAGTATGGACAATATGATGGGCTTCATTGATTATGACTATTGTTTGTGTGCAGTGAATGTGACCTAGAGTTTGTAATAGATAATAAGAGAGTGTAATTGATATGATATACCACAGTTCCACTGATATACAGGTGACAGGTGTTTGATTGAAATCTGTCACATTACAAGATAGGTGGTAGACTTGTCAACAGTCAAGTATCTTCATGTTCTTGATTCACTAGCATGCATAACATGAGAACTAGGATTTCTACATGCATGTGTTAGTTAATGTGTCGCCAAACTGATAAATCACTTGTAATATTTTAACTCTGCAGCAAGAAAATAAAATTTAAAAAAAATTAAATTAAATTTAAAATATCTCCTCTTGCCTATTCCATGAGTATGGAATATCTCGGAAACCATAAAAAAAAAAAATATTCATTCTACTTTTAAATTAAATGATTGCAATACAACACATTTCCCAGTTTGTTCAACCTATCTCCTATACATCCCTTGACAGAAGAAACAATTCTTTTAACCAACTTGAAGGTAATATATGTCCTCAGTGGGTGATACTGACACATCTCTAGAGAACAGGTGAGATTCCCTTCAACCATTATGCCATAAAAGTTCAAATTGATGTCTTCTATTTCTAAGGATGTGGTATTTCGCTTTCTTTTTTTTGGCCACATTCAAGAGGCCAGTGACCCTAAGCCTTCTGATATGGAACACCGATAATTCCAATAGCCTACCTTAGTAGTATTGCCCCTGGCTACCCTATCAGATCCCTATAACCCTATTCCTGCACCCTACTTTCAGTCAGACACACATATGGACCAAGCAATAAAAAAACATCATGATTTGTGAGTATTGGTCCCGAGATAAGATTTGACACATACGGTTTTAACCAGATTTTCCGACAGACATATTGTATACCTGATTGAACCCTTCTCTCTGCCTGTGTACCGGTACATAGACTGTTATAAGGTGGGAATGGATAATTACACGATTTCCACCATGTACATCTCTGCAGCAGGCCATCTTCTTATCATATTAGTTATACTCCTTTCATTACATTAAAACGGTTCCACACCAAGGCTTTGGCTGGAGAGTGAGAGAGAGAGAGAGAACCCAGTTCATTCAGGAAGTGGCAATCTTATGATCCATTGGCTTGGGTGTAGATACTACTGGAAAGGAATCCTGGCCTTGCGGTGCCATTGTCTGGAGGTTAAAGAGAAGTCCTGGGTCCATTGCCTCCTGACCCACTGACATTAAACCCACAGATTCAATGGATTAATTACTCCAATGAATGCTAATTGATGGTTCTGATAGTATACCCCAGCGAGTCTTATTTCTAATGGTGGTTTTGTGTAGACATAATGATATGTCATTTACTGGGGTGCGGTATGCTGGCCAAGGTAAAGGTAATTGTTTGATAATTATCAGATTTGAATGAATATTTTCAAGGTTTTTATATAATGGCAGTATTAGAATATTAAAATTATTTTAAAAAATAGGATTTATTCATCATTTCTACAAAACATAATAACAATAGTAGTACATGTACTTACTTTTATGAAAAAAGGCTAATTACAAAAAACCTAAAAAGATTTAAACTTAGACATGTGACTTATCAATGTATTGATTTAAATGTTTGTTCCAAAAGAAGAAATGCATTCTTTTATTATAGAGAAACTTAAAATCTTTATCCATTACTTTTTCCCCACATTTTTAAAAAAGGTTTTACAAATGCAATCACAAAAGTAATTTTTACCTTATTGGTTTAAACATTTTTTTTTATGGAAGCCTATTCAATTTGGACTGATATTATTTTGAGATTATAGGTAATATGTTGACTATAATCCTTTCCTTGTGTAAACAGATTACTAATTTCTTGCCTATTAGTATTAATGGTAACTGACACGGTGAGACCTACAACATACTATATAGCTTTGTTCCATACCTTGTGTATCTCCACTAGCATTGCATCATTTCAGCTTATTGACAAATATGTCAGCGTCAGCCGGCCGAATACTTCTTCTTATTGATCATTCCGTGCTGTAATTACTAATTAACAATCCGCGCCAATAGGTTTATGGCTTCTGCAAGCCTGACGATAACAGACAAATTCGCGACATGCCGATGTTGATTTTGCTATGGATGTTTGTAAGAAGTTTATGAATACAATATTCTTTGTGCACTGTTAAGTTGTGTGTGTGTGAAGAAGTGCATGCATGTGTTGTTATAGGGTCAGTATGTCCTAGGACAGATTGTACTATAGCAATATTAATGTGTTTTGAATGTTGGTGGAGGTAGGAGTGGTATGTTATAATTATACTATGATGGTTTTGTATTGGAGTGATGGTCTGGACATGTGATCATCTGAGACAGGTGATCGTCTGTGGTCTTGGCGATAGGTGAGATAGGAGAGGAGAAAGCTAGTGATGTCTACATGCTAGAGTGCATGAAGTAATAACACTTAAACTCGAGCAATGTATTTAGGATTGGGCACCCAAAAAATGTGTCTAGGTGTGTTCTCGATAAAGGAGAAGGTCATGTAGACATTGCACTACAAGATGGTTGTTAGGTCGTACTGCGGAGCATCTTGAAAACAGTTCCTTTGGAATAGTCGGCTATAGAAACTAACTTTAAAACTTACTAGCCTGAATAGTGATACAAATAGCAAATGTTATGAATTTCTACTAGTCCTTAGGATACCTTTAGCATTGGGAGAAATGGCCTGGGCTAGCAGGCTAGTGTTAATTTAGATCCCTGGAATAGGCCAGATTGTGCAGGTTAACTTCGACTAAAGCACCATTTCTATGTTCTTTTACACCATAGATGTGCAATGTACTTAATCTCTTCTAAGGACCAATGCCAATAGTGCTATACAGTTCCTGTAGTAGCATCATACCTTTTAACTGAATGGGTACATCCTGCAATATTTTAAATACAGTGTTGTTTAACAATAAATTTCACAATAAAAAAATTAAAATAATATTTAAAAGAACATTTATCATTCTTGCACACCTTCCATCTGGTTCTCATGCCAGACTTCTGGTCTACTACATCCATGTTATAATCTTTTAGAACTTTTTGAAACCATTTTTATCTTGATGGTGTCTTTGGTACCTACTCCACTGCATTATTTTGATGTAGTATATTTTGTCCTAAACATGCAACTTATTGTCTTCATCGGCACATTAAATAATAAACAAATTAAATGTCGCAACAAGTGTTATTAATCATAGTAACGAGCACACTTGTATAGAGAGGAATGATATCTTGATGACGTCATAAGTGGGAAATGTCATATACGTTACCATGGTAACTAAGTAATTGCCAAGGTCGACCACTGCATTAAACGCAAATGTTTATTTCTCAATTTACAGCATTAGTCGAGGAACCTGGCTTGAACGACACCTGAAAATACATTGTTTACTGTCTGCAAGCGCCAGAATGTGCACAATTCCACGCTGCACCTCCCAGCATGTGCACTGTTGTGCATACCAGTCTGCACCAGACACAACACTGGCTGCAGGTAGATTAGATAGATGCTCAGAAATGCAGGATGGGTCAAAAAGCTGCACTTGTACAAATATAGTTTGTGTGGCGCTGCAACGAACACTTGCGCGGAGTATTGACTCTGAGAGTGCAGTGCCGTTGTAATGAGCATGAAATTACATACTTTTCCTCTGCATTTAATGTTCAGCTCATCAACGATTGTATAATTATGTAATTACGGTGGTCTTGTGTTGAAGAACTGAAAATAGCTACATTTATTATGTATTTTTATAAGGAGGGAGCAGTCAGAATCATTGTAAATCAGCTTCTGATTTGATCATAGAAACATCTCAAGGAAGAGGAAATATCTTTTGGGGGGATTATGTCGTGAAGGAAATGTGCCATCATTACGCATTAATGTTTTGAAATAAATATTTTCTTTTACATAAAGAAAATGTTAGCAGTGAAAACCCATCTGCTGCCCATTATTGAAGAGGAACTTGGCAATAACCAATATTAGATCGAAGGTAGTGAACATATGCTTTGTGAGAGGGATGTAGTTGAAGGGGTAGTTATGATGGATAGGTTGAGGTGTAGGAGTATGGATGTGTGTGTGTGTGTGTGTGTGTGTGTGTGTGTGTGTGTGTGTGTGTTTGTGTGTGTGTGTGTGTGTGGTGTGGGAGGTGATTTGTATTTGATGGTGTGTGTATGATGGAAATGGTGAGGAGTAGGGGTAAGATATGTTATTGTGTGTGTTTGTGTGTGTGTGTGTGTGTGCATGGTGTGTGTTTGTATGGTGTGTGTTTGTGTGTATATGTGTGTGTGTGGTTGGGGGAGGTAGTTTGTATCTGAGGGTGTGTGCATAATACAAATGGTGATGGAAAGGGGTAGGGGTATGTGTGTGATTGGGGGTAGGTGGTGAAAGATGTGTGTGTTGTATTAA
>JAUTBV010091909.1:0-18119 GCA_032361325.1 Lepetodrilus fucensis | reverse complement strand
TTTTCGTGTGAGAGAGAGAAATGTTTCTCTCTCTATCTCTCTGTGTGTGTAATGTGGACGTATTTGACTATAAATATATAAGTACATGAGACTGAACATTGCTATCGTATATGACAATAGCTTACTGCAACACATGAACAAATGCAACACAGTGTACAGAATAAAAATACAATGATACAAGCAATGTTAAAACAAATAACTAAATGTAGTACACCAATACGAGTAATGCCGTACACCAAGATATGAATACAGTACACCACTGCACATAATGCAGTACACCAGTGTGTGTAATGCCTATCTATATTCATAATCCACGGAATGCTATACCAACATAGAGAATACAGTAAACCAATGTATAGAATTGACTATCGTACATCAATATACAGACTTACGTCCACAAAAGTATAGAATGGACTATTTTAATTAGTAATTACTACACATAATTAAGTACACCAGTGTACGTAATGCAATATACAGAATGGAGTGCAACACTACAGCACAGACTACAGTACAGTGCAGTAATTCAACTATCAATAGTCTCAGAGAGTGAAAGTAGACCATTTTAAAGGCATAATATCACAGTTGATAGACCTGAATAATCGGACAAACGAATTTCGATCTGATTGATTTACCCACCCAAAAGTTGTTATTTAATGATGTACTTATCCCCCAGCACTCGATAGTTGTAAAACAAATAATATTTTATATTAAATAGGGGAACGTTCCACTATTTATCTTGTTTTTGATGCATCATTGTTTTTAAGAAGGAAACATTAGAGGTGTGTCCCTTTGCATCATATTATGAAGCCGTTGGCCGTATTTGATTTAAACCCGACTCATAGAGGGGTTGCAGTGAAGATTTGTCAAACACACAGCGGTGGAAAGCCTTTTGGATTGTATGTATGTCAAGTGAATGTACTTTGCAGTAGTAGCTAAGAACTAGTCTAAAACAACCATAAATATCTGTGATATTATGCCTTTAATACTTTAATGATTTACCGGAAGTTATCTACTTGTTACTATATGTTTTATGTTTTATTATCCAGTGACTATCTAGAGCAAATTAAATATCATCCAAAACAACTAAATATCTGTGATATTATGCCTTTAATATAAATTATATTTATTCGTATTACAATGTATATTTATGAAAGTAGATGCTAAACTGATTTTTCAATACATCTATACTGGTTACCGGCCTATTATCGCCCAGGACCTATTATCGCCTACCCCCCGCTGTGACTAAACAATAAGCAAACGCAAACGAAGACTTGAAGGCAGTGGATTATAAAGGAAATTAAAATGTGGCACGAAGTAAAAATTACTTTGAACAGATCAGTAATTTCATCACTCAGATCATTTTCCGTTACACTAAAACATTACTCAATGCCACTTGTCCAAATCTATTACGTTATCCAATTTGACTTCCAGCGGTTGTACATTTAATCGCTGTGTTATGTAACATGACCATTATTTGTCATTGTTGTCCTTATGTCAATCTTAATTATCCTTCAATTGTGACAAATAAAACTAAGAAAATTATCAAGCCCCGATTTTATACCCGCAAAATTTGATCTGGTTAATATAACATTTTGTAAAAAGCCAGATATTTCACCATTGATGATTGTAATCTGTTTTATAATGATTACATTAAATAATAAATATATACTTCATGCCTACGAAATGGTAATTACAAGTAGGCCTACAGCTGACATTTACATGCATTGCACATCCGCTCTTCGGAGCGTAACTAAGTCTAATAAATATTTCTACATTAACATGTATCTATCTATATCTATGAGATTTCATTAAAACGATCACAGTATATACACAAACCGTTCAAGATGAAATTTATAACATAATACTAGTATGATTAGAATAAAAAGTAGTATATATTGAGTTATTAAGAAAAACTTATAATAATTCGTCTAGAATATACCAAGAAGAAAGCAAAGTCATCTTGACAACAGCGTGTTAATACCGTATTCGACACCTATAATTAGACGTCAGAAAGTCATAGTTGCATGTGTAACCTTTTAACCTTTTGCTTTTGGTCAGGTGTAGCCCTACGTATATATTGAGCTGAATTCTCGATAATTAGTAGTGTAACTCGTAAACCAGCTGTTAGGAACAATACGTTTGCAATAATTGCTGAAACTGTTAGAAACTAAAGACCTGATATAATATCTACACCTGACGTGTGCATAGCCATATCGTATGTATCACAGCCAGGAATTACGCCAAAGCTAGCATTGAACCATGTGATAATAACACACATTATAAATGAGATAAGACTCTTCCGTGATGATAGCTTGAGTGACGGTTTCCTCACCCTTCCCGTGACGTATATAATATCTTAATTCATTAAAGTCTTTCATCAGATGATATGAAAATGTATTTTAAGATACGCTCCAAAATAGTAGACCATTATAACCGGTTGGGAGTAATTTTTCCAGAGGTCAGAGATCAAAGTGAGAGAAGACATTATCTTACTGTGAGCTGTCTATTCAAGTCATACTGGACAGGCATAAACTTGCTTGAAACGAGTCAGATGTTTCGCTGTAAAGATCTCAGTTTCGCTAAGGAAACCTTGCTATAGAATTAACGGTGACAGCGTTTCCACGCTGAATGTCATAATCGCCACTTCCTCAAACTCAAACAGGAATCATGAATCCCTACCAAAAAGAGAATATGACAGTCGGAAAGGACAATATGACAGTCGGAAAAGAACGGATAGTTGGGCTACGTGATATTCGCGAAATGGTACCTGACTACTACTACACGTGTCAGAGTTTGCCTTGGAGCCGCGGGGGAGGTGGTGGGTGGGTGTGTGTGGGTGTGTGTGTGTGTGTGTGGGGGGGGGGGGGGGGGGGGTCTGCTGATTACGTTTAAGAAACATCCAGGCTACACGTGACAAATGGTGCCGGTCATTGCGCATACAAACTTTATTTAAATTGACATAGAGGTGTGTATTTTTAGTTGACGACATTGGACAATTGATATGAAATACTAATTGTTGTAAAAAGGAATATTAATTCAAGTAAAAACTACACATTCTAGTATTCTCCTAAAGTAATTCTAGATAGCGTGGGTGACAATATGTCATTATTCTCTTTATGTATTTTCCCAAGTAGCAGTAATGACATAAAAATATAAGCCAATTCTCTTAAAGACGAATATAGACATATACATAAAATAAATACTACTATTCGTATACCTATAACATAGCAAATTACTCTTTATGGATCTACAAATGTATCGAACTACATGTATAGGTGTGGTAATCTAAAAGAATACTAACTGATAGTGTAAGGTAATTAAACCTATGTGTAGTATCTAATTGGGCAGGACTAATGTCAAACACCTCAACGCCTGGATCACAATCATGATTCCAGCGTTAATGGGCAATAGTTATTGTGAGTAAGCCTATGCATCTCATCCAATGCCTCCTAAGTGTATGTGTCACGTATATGCAGATTGCTATTAAATTTGTTCCATGCTCGTCATTGGTGATTGCGGAACTTCACAAAGTTGTGCGCACGTATCAAGCAATTCTTAATAATTGACTCGTAATATAGTTGATGGGATTATTATCTTAATCTTGATATCATAATAAGCATCATAACTACAATCATCATCATCACCACTATCAGCATACTAGTAATTAATTTCTCTTTTCGTAATATATTTTACTATTAGCTTTTGTCAGACAAACTCATCGGTTAGATGGACGAGCGTAACCCACTATGACTACTGAGTGTTATCCTCCCAAAAAAACCATACCATAATCCTCGCACGTTCATGCATGAGAGTGCCTAGTGACAACGCACGCAGCAGTAGTGTAATGGGGTTGGGTTTGTGGATCACTTGCTGCAGAACATTTCACGAATATCAAACATAATAGCAATTAGTCCGCTATTTCTGACACATGCCTAACCTCATAATGCAATCATTCACATTGCGTGACATTCTGTATCCACATATATCGGTACAGTGATAACTCATGACAACATATCAGCGGACAGCTTAGTGCGCATGTATGTGAGTGCGTGCATGCACGTGTGTATGTGTATTCAATTGAAATGGTATTTTAATTGGAAATGACATGAGTATTGTGTACAGAACTGTAGATGCGTTGTGTCACGATGTACTATAATGCGTTAAAATAATCCTCGAAACACAGATACACGTACATTTTAATCGTGTAAATACACCGTCACACCGAGCACGATTATCATAACGATAATTAGAACGATAATTATTATGTTATTATTGAAAATAATTATTGTACGTGAAGAATGTAGTAACACTGCAACCCAGTAACACTGCAACCCAGTCACATTGCAACCCAGTCACATTGCAACCCAGTCACCATAACGTTAAGAAGATTTCGTTAATGTGACCGCTACACTACGAAGCGAAATTTGGAGCGTTTTTTTCTGGTTATCGTTATGGTTATCGTTATCCGTCTCCGTGTGACAGCAGCCTAACTCTCTCTACTCACGTGTTTTGGCGATCGTGAACATCCACTCAGTGTGTCTACTCTGGCTTTTCTCATACTGGTAATCGTCATAGTACTCGTTGTACTCGTTGTACCCCCTATGTCCACTGTGTCCACTATGTCCACTGTGTCCACTATGTCCGGAATATTCTGGCGAATCACTCTGAACCTGGGATCGTTGAAGAAGGCGAGTTAACCGCGGCATTTTAGGGATTGTCCGACCTGTCATGTTAGGCAGACTTTTCAAGTGAAGTGATGCCCTTATTTGATGTTTTATTACCTGAAGTCTAAAGTTTCTGTCGCCTTCTCTGATGGCACATGTCGAACAGTTAATGGAAGTGTTAGCAGGCACTGTCTCGTTGTCTTTCTTCCTATCACTAGACTTGACCACAGTGGTACTAGCATTTCTATGCCGGGAACCATTGAATGTCTCCTCGGCAATTTCTGGAAAGTAATAACTGCTGGCATTCACATAAATGTCCTCGTCTTCACTGTATATATCCTCGGATTGAAGGCTCTCGTTATATGCTATTAAATTGACCAGTTTCTCTTCCTTCTCCACCAACTGTTCGGTGACATTGGAGGAATGTTTACAGCACACACACACCAGGTTGACCAGCAGCAGAAGCGTCACATCCAGAAGGCGAGTGACCATTATTACGCCGGGAACGCGCCGATCAGCTGATCGAGTCTCCCGTGTTTAACAACTCAACTACGATCAGCTGTTTGCAGCGTTCTGCCAGCCAAAGCCGTGTCTCTGGGGATAGCTGGAATACTATGTATCTTTTATACACTGCTCCCGGAGACTGCCGACCATTCCTGTGGTTGACGGACAGGCACGAGTGGGCAGTATGCTAGGAGGGACACTTTCCCCGCCTTCTCAGGGTCTACCATACGTGGATTGGCAGTCATTGGAGCCATCATCTCATATTTTTCCCTGTCAGAGATGACGCTATTCCTTCCGTAATCAATGCGAGCTAACAATTACATTGTGTAACCCGCGTGTAAAATATCATCTGTAACTTTCGATCTTCTTCTGATGTCAACAAAGATGGATCTTTTAAAAAGTTTTCCCCCGTCATAGCTAAACTTGTCTTGAATCATTATCAACATCTTGGTTGGTCAAAGAAAGGAATGAAACAAGGTAACTAGTCATTATACACAGACATTTAACTGCTGTTACTATGTTACATTATTGTAAAATATGGAAGATGAAATATAGAAATTATTCGATGGCTGCTAAGATGCAGTTATTATAACTGCGATAATAGTCCATTCTAGTCTCATCCGAATATCCCACATACAAATCTCAATAGATAGCACCACCAATCAATAACGGGCATGACAAACACCCATCATCAGCTTCTCAGATAATATTTACATTGTTCCAATACACTTTAATAATTTATTAGTTCAAAGAGATAACTTGTTGAGCATGTTGACCTCGGTTAATGATGGACATTAAGCTATGAAGTAATAGTTTGAACTATAATAATACCCGTTACGTAACTGGGACAATTTTGGTTATGTGAAACCATATCATCCAATACAGATCAGATGTAACAAAACAGCAATGCGGGGGCGGTTCCTAATAGCTAGATACCTTATACCAATCGTTACATGTGTCATGTATGGTGCTTATTTTTTTGGGTTTAAATTATCAAGAAATTCTGAAGAATCGTTGATATCGTATCTGCTGTTAAATAATGTGTATAACAATTATTACTACTTATTAAATGAAGTTGCACTTAGATATATATCTCCGGCTACAACATATAAGTAAAACGAGCTTCGTGAAACGATACTTTGAAAAAGTAGTTATTCGCACATAAAGTATATGATATTATTTAATATCAAGTATTTACAGTTTAGTGTTAGTGTAGTCAGTTTTAGATTATTTTAGTTTGACAATAATGTAACATTAAATGAATAAATGTTTATTTATCTTTAGTAGACTTTACGGTATTTCTTGGAATAGTTATTTTAAATTTAACTACATTCTGATCTCATATATAATTTAATTAAATATATATTTCAATGCAGTTGCTAACGACCTAACCAGTAACGGATTTTGTAACCACAGTACTGTTCAGTATCTGAATAGTCATACAACTGTTACAGCACTGGGGTGGATAGTCATACAACTGTTACAGCACTGGGGTGAATAGTCATACAACTGTTACAGCACTGGGGTGGATAGTAGCGCTGTGGTAGAACCTTTGGACTTCGAAGCATTAATGTTTGTCATCAATGTTCGCGAGTTGCATTTCTGACACGATATCGATAGGATGCACTATTTGTAGAGTAACAATGCAGATATCATCCTTGGTCTGTCAGTACCAGCCGGTGCTCGCAGGTTTACTGCAACATTCATATGTTGCGGGTTTCCTCCTGCCATAAACTGACAAGTCGTGATATAGAAAGTGACTCTAAACCCCAATTATTATTTTTAAATAAAATAAATTACAGCACTACCCAATATATAAATAATTATGTCATTTATATCAGGTTCACATTCATAATAGCATATAATTCACTTGTATATCAACTCTTAACAATAACCTACATATATATTACAGGGCCAGAGATTACGAAACCTTTCTGAGTACGATTTCATACTCAAATCGGAATTTTGAGCACACAAACGTACTCAGAAAGGTTTCGTAATCTTGGGGCCAGGTCATATAAATGTGGCTATTTCTCACTCTACTAAGTTGTCTGCATTTTGGTGAACGCATACAGTATGGGTAAAATAATAAGGTTAAAAGTTAAATCTTAATAGACGTTCTAACATGGACATGCTAATTCGTTTAAATTCAACGTTAACTTTGTATCCATAGAATGCCTAGAAAGCTGCACTTGGTGCACTGCCCATTCTCCGACCTTCTAATGACCTCATAAACTATCGAAATGCATGCCGGGAATGCGGAAGTAACTACTAATATAGCGACATTCTCTCCAGTTCTGTACTTGCCAAATGTTCCAAACATTGTATTGGAATACAGCGAATCCACAGTTAAATCTGTGTGAAGAATTTGGTCTATTTACGTTCTGCCAATCCTTTAGCGGAGAGATAGCAACACATGTACCGGACATTATGACATTTGCAAAGTTAATATAAGTAATGTGTTATCATCCCAAACATGATAAGCATTACCCATTTGGTCATCTGTATATACTCTTATTTAGTTATGCGATATCAGATGACTACTGCGAGTTGGGCATACTGTTGTATGTATAACTGCCATAGCGAATGTTTGGCCAACGTACGACCATTGTTCATTTATCTAAATCTATTCACTTACTATTTGAAATTGTGAATGTTACCCTTCGGCTGCTTGGGTTGTATCTTCCTCGGTGTGTTGAGAATGTCGAATGAGTGTACATTGATCCTTTGACCGGGGTAAATAATAGTGTAACTGTTACCGCGCTTCGAGTTATGCGTTTTTAAAATGACTATTTATTTATCTATTGTATTTACTATAACATGGTGGTAATTATGAAACATACTTTGGCCTGCGCGGTACAAGTATTTATATATGTGTGTTATAGCTTCTACGATTGATGCCAACTTCCGATGGAACACGTATGTTGAACCGCAAACTGTAATATCGCCGCGATCTGTTGATAGATGCTACCACAATGTGTACTGAGTGCACACCCAGCCGCGAACTGTAATTATTACATATTGCGTTGAGGTGAATTATATAAATTAATAATTATTATCTAGACACATAACCTCTTTTTACAGTATACACAGAGTATACTAGTAACTATTCTGTTGTGGCTATTTCAACTCCCTGAGCCTCATACTATATGAAAGATGACGTTGTGAATATGCTCCCGCGACGTGTCTCGCAAAACCATGAACATATTCTAGCGGCCAAACTGTCAAATTGAAATAATCACTGTAGCAATTCCAATTTGAATGTATATGGTTAATTGTGGATATGTACAAGCACTGAAAGATTTATTTGGAAGAAATATAAATTTGAAAGGCACCAGATACTAGTAGGCTATAGGAAATCGATTGCCACACTTATGTTATTTTGCAATTTTAGTGATGCGTAAATCATTTATTAAGTGTACTGCAATACTCACATTTGGGGATCCTACTGTCAATTGTACCTACAAAGGTGTCCATAAATTTCAACTCCTTGGACGTTCCTCAGTGCATTTATCATCATTTGGACTCGTTTGTAAATGGACAATTTAGCAATAGTAAAGCTATCTGAAAGTGAGGTTTCGGGTGCATGTTTTAAAGGGGAAATAGTCCAGTATACGAATGTGCAGTTGAGGTGATGGCTGCAGCGTAGAGGCATTACATCGGGTGGCAATCGATCCGAACTAATTCAGCGGTAACCGTTTGTTTACATTCAATATAGATTGAATAACATTTCTGGTTTGTAACAAGTGATAAAGTACAACAGTGGTTAAATGCATCTATTTAAATTTCAGTATTTTCACATATATGGCACAAAGAAAAATGACATATTTTCAAGAACGTTTCTTATAAAAT
This sequence comes from Lepetodrilus fucensis, assembly GCA_032361325.1. Classification (NCBI taxonomy): domain Eukaryota; kingdom Metazoa; phylum Mollusca; class Gastropoda; order Lepetellida; family Lepetodrilidae; genus Lepetodrilus; species Lepetodrilus fucensis. Next base: position 9,099 of record JAUTBV010091909.1, on the reverse strand, counting down.
ATTAATTTCTGAGGAAACGGCCATCGATAGATACATCGTAATGTAACAGGAAACGCACTACATTCAGCAAATGCTACTGCCCCTGCTCTGTGTTCCATTGGCTGTTTCCGTTCAGCGTGTTGCTATTTATAGATCAGATGCGCTTCGCTATTATTACAGATCGCGGCGATATTACGGTTTGCGGTTCAACGTACACCAATAGTTCATCCTCGAAAATATAGGCCATTATGTTTTCGAGGATGACCAATATAGTTATGTACTAATTTTACCTTTTAAACATTGAAACATTATAGGCTAATACTATTGTAAACCATCATTGTATAGACAACGTTTCGTCCGTTCGTATTAGTCTATGTGTCAGTTACACGAAAATATATCAAACTATATCAATGGATGATAGATAGCAAAGAGAGAACTAATTAACAACATTCTAAATAATGTGCAAATAATTCTAACCTTATTAATACATTTATATACAAATTGTGACTATAGAGGAAACTCATCGTCGTAACTTATTATCTATTTCTGTATGGAACAGCGTGTGTAAGTTAATTAAATAAGTGACCATGCACTAGTGCAGAATACCGAGCAAATAAACTATAAGCATAAACATAAATATTATGACAATTACCATGAACTCTTTTATATCTGGTTATAGTCCCACCTTCGCGTTTCCCGTGAATTTATTTGTATTTGTCCAACATAAAATTCCAAATAATTTGGTATGGATTTTTTTTACCATCTCGTGAATCGGCCGTTGTATTTATTATACCATATTCCTGGATGCTCGGCTTCCTATAGGTCTACGTCCGTAGTAACGTGAGAGTTACGTACACAACTGCATCATCCTCTTCCACGTCGGACGCGTATCCACGGGTTTCTTGTACACAGTGATCGTATTGCAAATTAGTGATTACCTCACCAATCCCTTCCAGTAATTATATGAAGATACACAACGAATAATTGTCTTTAGAAGTATTTTTAGCCCACACGAATTAGTCTCCATCGATTCGTAAGTTTGGTGACAATGCTTTGACGAAAATGTAACTATAATCATATATTAGTTGTCATAGCAGGTACGCTGGTTAATTGAGACACTCTGGTAACTAGTTATTATGTAAATATTAATGTTCCTGACGCTACCATTTCCTATTTACGTGGGAGTGGAAACATTGTCACAGATTCTGAAAAACTGACATCAATTGACATTTACTATCGATATGAGGTAATTTAGCTTTATATATATATATTTTTCTGTTTTCGAAATTTTAATATTCACCAAAGTCTTTTGTCTAAGTAAAACAAATAGATATTCAATATTACTTTATTGACATTTCACGTTCCTACCATGCACATGACAAAGGAAATTCTGTGTTTCAAAACTATGCTATTTTCGTTATCGGACCATTCATTATTACATGTATTATATAATGTAGAACTATACTGTGGTAGTATGTACTTTTTATATTAAGAAACATTCAAATTGTTAATTTACAGCCCTTCAATGACATCTCCCTGGTATCTCCATTAGAGACACGATGTCTATCGTCCATGACAGAGTTGATTTATGGCATAACAGTTGATAAACCTGTATAATAATGGACAAACGAATTTCGATCTGAGACTACGCTTGATTTATCCACATAAAAGATGTTATTTACTGATGTACTTAGTCCCCCAAACTCGATAGTTATACAAATATTAATATTATATATGAATAAAGGGAACTTTCCGCTATTTATCTTGTTTTTGATGCATCAACTCATCTATGAAGGAATCTGCGAGCGAACATTAGAGTTATGTCCCCTTGCATGATATATAATGAAGGCTATGAAGCAAACACATACGGGCCATATGCAGGTTGTCTATCTTGGGGTTTCAGTGGAGATTTGTCAACCATACAGCGGTGGAAAGCTTTTTGGAAGTACAGACATGATTTCATGTATATCAAGTGAATGTACTAGAACTAGTCCAAACAACCATACATATTTATGATATTATGCCTTTAATTTGCACTCATGACAACTTTAGCATTTCATAATTGGCCATATATAACATGCAAATGTGATATTAATCTTCTTGTTTTCTATTTCTATAATATCAATATTGACAAATGCCAGTACTAACGAACGCTGATAAAGAACATTAATTCAAGTTTCATTTCATTGGTCAGGTTCATTTAGATTGATAATCATGCATACAAGCTCCCATTAGATGAACCGTTACACGGTACACTTTGAGTTATATGTATGTGATAATAAACTTTTTATTGCTGCAGTTGTTATCTGATAATATAGGCACCACTGCAGGGTGTTATCTGATACTTTGTGAAGGATCGCGACCATAGCATTCATATGTGTGATAACAGCATACAATTGCGACTGCTAAACCCAGCAGCTCCTGAATGTCCATTCTCCCACCTCACCCACTCACAGCCCATTCCACACCCACCACCTGCACCCACTCACATACACAACGAGGACAGTTAGTATAATACAGGTATGCGGACCATCAGTGGAACGTGCACGTGCACTATTATTCTCGCTATTAACACATATTCCACGAGCTGCAATGATGTTGATGACCAAGTCAAATCAGATAAAAAGTTATTCATGTGAAAGTCGGGATACCGACAATCATCTACCTAGCTTCCTACTCAAATGTCACGCGTCCTTTATACGGAAGGAATTCAAAGACAATGTCAAGGCATGATAAAAATAGCAGGAAGTGTATCTTTAAAATAGAAACATGATAGAAGGGAGATGTGTTCATTCGATGAAAGATTTGTATTTTTTTAAATTTATTACACTTGCCTCAGATTACATCGATAGAGCTCCAGCATTGCATTACACTCGATCGTTTTTCTTCTTCTGGACGACACCAACAAAAACTATCTATTTAAAGTTATCTATCTATTTTTCTTTCAATGTTCAATAGTTTTTCTTCTTTTCTACTGAACATACATGTACTTAATTGTGTATAAACTATAATTAATGCAATCTTAATAATCCTATTGGTAGCATAAATACAGATTGAATTGCTGGTTACTGACCACTTTTGCGCTGCGCTATATACAATCATATATAGAATCAAGGCAGTTGACATTTTAGTGTACAAGTAGAACGGCAAATTCATACTAACTGTTGTTTGTAACAGATTACATCTACAACTATTCATAGGAAAGTTGATTCCATCAGAACATCGGTCTGAAATTTAACCATAAGTAAAGGCGTTATTTCCCCAATGATGCATTTCAACACGGATGTTGACAATGAGAAGTATTTCTGCGATCCGTACATTCATTGATGTATGCAGTTGTTACTCTGTCACCTGTTGGCATGTCGGTGCTATCTGTCGGCCTATCACTGACACTTACAAACAACGTAGTTACCTTAGCACAGATAACAACTTCTTCAAACGGTAAAACACTCCATTGCCTCAAGATTGATTAGACACGGGTCTATACCCACTTCTTGTATGCGAATTATGCAAACATGCATAAGAAGCGAGTGATTACATATGGGACTGATGGGGATAGCGGAACCTGGCAGATTGTAACATATTCACCTATCAGCTGTCGGAACAGCTCTCGCTAGGGTTCGAGATGTAATTCCATTTGTCACGGGGCTCTGTAGGGGATATATTCGTCTGACGATCTTCGCAATACTGGCATACTTGAGGTAATTACTGGTATGTTTGTCATGACCCCGATTGGCTCACATTGGCTCACGTACATCAATTGCATACGCCTGCCAACTTGTGCATACGAATGTTTAGAAACGTGTGCATTTCCATAACCTTGCAGAATTCCTTATTAAATTAACCAACATAAATATGGTTTCAATTAGTGGCGATGAAATGACAACTAATTGTGTTCTTTATTATGCTAATGTTACTTATTATGTTTTGGGAGCCATTTTGAAGAAATAACTATTAAGTCTCAATAGACCTACTTTAAACGGCACTCGAAAAATTGTATTTTACTTAGTTTCCCCACTAACAATTATTTTAAGCAATATTAAAGATCCCGTAGCAACTCCACATGACTAGGGTTTGGGATCAATCACTCATTTACAAGTGAAGATAAAGTCGTAACACATTCTATAGTGGCCCATTCACAGCACAGGAAATGTATAACATGTCACTCGAAGATCTTGACTTCTTGACGTATACAGAATTGGAAACCTCTAGAGATGTATGTACCAGCAAGCAATTATTTATATCTTAAATAAACATCTTGAAATTATGTTTTATCATATCATACAAACATTGCCTCATAATTATTGCGAGTGATTTATTGCTAAGTGTTGACCTGAGCGCTGGCTGATAATGATATCAGCTGCTAGGTATATACACGGCGGGTAAAGAAACGCGCCACGTGCGCCTCCAGCTGTCTATCAGCTGTTACCTGGAGTGTGTAATCCCTCTCAAGCTGTCAGGCCGGCAATTTGAAACTCGCTGAAACACGACAAAGTATCAACAAATACCACTTGCTCTTCTGATTTAACACTCATTTATCGTACTTTATCGTCTAGAATGACTTGCAGAGATTTCCAATTTCTCAAAAAAAACTGCGAAGAATGGCTTATGTATGTTTCTTGTTTTGAAATTGGCGTTGTCAAGTGTTTAAATGAGCTGTAAAAACAAATTATTAGCACATTCCTCGTCAGAGCAGAAATGTGGGTGAATACTGCAAATAGCTAGAATGTTCCAAGAAACATCTGCCAAGAATACGCGTACATTGGTAGGCTTTATTTATTAGACATAACCAAGTATGATACATTAGGTGTACTCATTTCAATAGCGCAAATAACAATAAAACAAGCGTGCACTGATCAGTACGATAATGTTTTATATTTTGACTTATTTCAGTAGTATTAGATGCACTTACAACGTTCGTAAGAATCTGAAATTGCATATGGTAGTAGACTACTACTAGTAGTACTTATTTTTCTCAAAATGAGGAATGTATTCTATATATAGTTACACATTTAACAAGCATTGTAAGTACTGTTTCTGAAAACTACTTATCAGAACGAATAATTATGTTTGAAGTTGCTCTAAGGATAACACCTAATACTAATCATGTTAAAGATAATTCGTAATATTTGATAGATTTGTAATATATATATATATATATATATACACACATATATGTGTGTGTGTGTGTATGTGTGTCTGTGTGTGTGTGTATTTGTGTGTGTGTGTATTTGTGTGTGTGTGTATTTGTGTGTGTGTGTATTTGTGTGTGTGTATTTGTGTGTGTGTGTTTTTGTGTGTGTGTGTGTGTGTGTGTGTGTGTTTGTGTGTGTGTGTTTGTGTGTGTGTGTGTTTTTGTGTGTGTGTGTGTGTGTGTGTGTGTGTGTGTGTGTGTGTGTGTGTGTGTATCTTACATTGTCTACAATGTATAAGCGTATTTAATGGCAGTAATTTACTTTTAAAAATTCCAAGCATATAAATACAAACAAACGCGTTGCATTCAATTTACATAATCATGGTATAAATAACACAATTGTTATGCTTTTCTACAATATTCCAAGGATTCTGAAAAGGATTTTGCATAAGAATAATTAAACAATTTTAATTGACATGTACCTGCTAAATGTATATGGCGAAATACACCTCTACCTAAAATTATGTTGCACAACGTGAGTATGCACTTGAATGATGAAGCTCATACCTAAGAAAAGCTGGCATATCGAGTAACGGTAAATGGCATGGTATATTCTTCTTAAGCGAGAGCATCGTCCTCTGTAGTGTCAACAATCCCAACAATCTTCTGGTAGTGTTTCCAGTGACAGGTGACACGGGTTTAGCTATGTGTTACATACACAAGGAAAGGCAATACAAGTGTATAGTACCATCTTGATGTATGTATATAATCCAAAAACCAATATGGAGCTCTGTAGCACGTTTACTCTACATGCTGTTTTCAACACATACTTATACACATTTATTTTATATATATATAGAACTTAATGCAGATACAATTCAGGACCAAAGTAAAATATGTTCTCTAAACATTCATGCACTAACAAAATATATTAGTGACATGACAATATTAGTATATTAAAGAAAAAATAAAATTAAATATATTGATATCATTTGTTATTTTCTATTATTTTAAATTTAATTAGACCTCTATATAAAACACACACACACACACACACACACACACACACACACACACACACACACACACACACACACACACACACACACACACAAACACACACACAAAAACGTATAGGACTTATCTGATGTTATCTGTCCATTATCGAAACGTTCTTACGAACTTCTTAGCCTAAGAACAGTTCTTAACGATTCGTATAGTATGGCTACGAACTGTTCTTAGACTATAAGTTGTTCGGAAGAACGTTTCGAAAATAGTCCCTTGTATTGACGGCTGGCCATGTTGCATCTTATGAATGTGTTATAATGGGCCACTGGTATACCGTACAAATGATGTGCTATTTATCTTCTTCCATGTTACTGTCGTCATCCGCACATCCCAGTGCCAGCATCTCGATCCTCACAAACACGTAATAAATTCATCACACTCACGAATTGAATACAATCGTGTTTTACGCATATTGACATGCAATAGTTACATTACCAAACCTTATTCCTTTAAAAAAACACACAAAAAAACCAAACATGTTTAAACCAATAGTTACATGTAGACGTGATGCCTAACACACACATACGACTGAATTTTCTTTTACGATTGTGAAACTCCATTCACTTGAACAATTTGGCAAAATAACTTTATAGTTATCTAAACTATCCATTTTACGAATGTTATACGGCATGGGTTAGACATTGTTTAACGGCATGGGCTAGACATTGTTTAACGGCATGGGTTAGACATTGTTTAACGGCATGGATTAGTCATTGTTTAACGGTATGACCGACCCACTGCTTAGGGGATGACGCACCAAAAATTGCGAAAACAATTATTATTAATCAAATTGAAAGAGACGTATTTAATTTGATCATGGCATGCATAGGAACTAGGAAACTTGAGAAAATAAACCCACATATCTAATTAGTGTTTGCTTCAAACAGTTCCGAATTAAGTTTATTATTATTTTAGTGAATATGATCCTTGAACAATATCATACGCTTGAGATGAATATAATAATAAAATAAACGTGTTTGGTATTGAGAATTCTATGTTGGATTTGGGGAATATTCATGAAGAATTTGTTTTTCTTTCCGCGAGGAATCTTTATCATACTGCCACTATTTATTTTGAATGTCACAAATTCGTGTCACTTCTCGCAGCAAATACAAACAGAAGATCGCTTGGATTGTTGACACGTCGGAGGACGATGTTCACTTTGCCGCGAATACAGCGCCAGCACCTGAAGAATACAGCGCCAGCATATGAAGAATACAGCACCATCATCTGAAGAATACAGCACCAGCATCTGAAGAATACAGCACCAGCATCTGAGGAATACAGCACCAGCATCTGAAGTATACAGCACCAGCATCTGAAGAATACTGCACCAGCATCTGAAGAATACAGCGCCAGCTTCTGAAGAATACTGCACCAGCATCTGAAGAATACTGCACCAGCATCTAAAGAATACAGCACCAGCATCTGAAGAATACAGCACCAGCATCTGAAGAATACTGCACCAGTACCTGAAGAATACAGCGCCAGCATCTGAAGAATACAGCGCCAGTACCTGAAGAATACTGCACCAGCATCTGAAGAATACAGCACCAGTACCTGAATAATACAGCACCAGCATCTGAAGAATACAGCACCGCATCTGAGGAATACAGCACCAGCATCTGAAGAATACAGCACCAGCATCTGAAGAATACAGCACCAGCATCTGAAGAATACAGCACCAGCATCTGCGGAATACAGCACCAGCATCTGCGGAATACAGCACCAGCATCTGAAGAATGCAGTACCAGCATCTGAAGAATACAGCACCAGCATCTGAAGAATACAGCACCGCATCTGAGGAATACCGCAACAGCATCTGAAGAATACAACACCAGCATCTGTAGAATACAGCATCTGAAGAAACGAGCATCTGAAGAATACAGCATCAACAGCTGATCGGGGAATGTGCCACTCTTTCAACTTCCCCCATCCCTGTCATTATTATCAGCTGTAACAGTTCGTGTTTCTTTTCTATTCATGCTTGCATAACTTGCATACAGGGAGTGGGCATAGACCCATACCTCATCAATCGTTAAGCAATGCAGCGTTTTAGCGTTGGAGAAGTTGTTATCCGTGGTAACGTACCTATACGTTGTATGTAAGTGTCAGCGATAGGCCTTCAAATGACAGTGATAGCTAGGACGCCAGGTGGCAGCGATAGGCCGAAATGTGACTTAGTAACAAATTAATAGATTACTCAGTGTACTGATTGCAGAAATCCTTCTCATTCACAACAAATATACGACTAGCAGTGCAGTATTAAAGGAACACTACTACCTTTTCATATTATGGTCATATTAGACTCGATGATGTTTTATATATAATCATTTGCACCTATAGAATATCATGGAAGTCGTATATTATTTATTGCGTGTAGCCTACATATAAATCCCGAACCATTAATTCCGCCTATATGTTTCTTGTCGACAGTCTATATAATATTACAGTACTGCAACCCAGTATACGTACAGCTGTGGTCAGTAGCCAGTTATCACACGTGATATAGATTTAGGCTGCCTACAACTACAAGTATACTAGTATTGAGAACTATTTGCCTTCTTGTTTCTGCTAAAATCAATCTAGACAAAATGTGTATTTCTATTTCTTTGCTTATTAGCCTAATTATTTTAATTTTATAATATTATAGCCTAATTGGAAAACGGAACATAAGTTTTGCAAAGAATATAGCGTAGCTTTAGGTAATTATAAACGAATTAGTCGTGGTATACCGGAATTTCAGAAAATGTCTTTGAAAATGTCTTAAAGGCATACTATCACAGTTGATAGACCCGTATAATCGGACAAACGAATTTCGATCTGAGACTAATTACGCTCGATTTATCCATCCAAAAGTTGTTATTTAGTGATGTACTTATCCCCCAGCACTCGATAGTTATAAAACAAATCATATT
>JAUTBV010091898.1:0-18121 GCA_032361325.1 Lepetodrilus fucensis | reverse complement strand
TCAGTACCAGCCGGTGCTCACAGGTTTACTGCAACATTCAGCGCTACGGATGTTGTGGGTTTCCTCCTGCCCTAAACCCTAAACTGACAAGTCGTGATATTAGTGAAAGATTCTAGAAAGCGACTTTAAACCACAATACCAACAAAATATATATTAAAAAATATAAAATGCAGAAATAATATTTTCTGAACTGCAGGTCCGTGTTGCATCAGAGGAACTTGATCAAAACCTTCGTCGAGAAGTTAGTCTTTTCAGAGACACGCTCCGAAGTCACGACGGACCGAGATCTGGCCAGGTACGTGTCAACATGTAATCCAGGGACAATAACTAACTTTAAAACATACTTGCCCGAATAATGATACAAATAACAAATGTTTACAAAAACACATGAATTCCTACTTGCCATTAGGATACCTTTAGCATTGGAAGAAATGGCCCGAGTGAGTGGGTGAGTGTTAAGTGATGGTTAACACACAGCCTGAGGGCGTTACGGTATGTAATGCACGACGTTGAATGAGTAATATGTTTGAAATCTAGGTTCAAATCCTGGGATCACTATTGTACTCTGTTAAATTTAGAGAGGAATTTGAATTAAACTTCATTCGGTAAGCTAGGCATTAGGCTAGGGTGTCAGTCTACGAACTTGAAGGTTGCAGTTTGAATCCTGCCCAGAGAACAGTTACAGCTTGTTGCAGGTTTTCTCCTCATTATAAACAGATTTCCAATTTCTAACAATTATGTCAATTTCTTGTAGAAATATCATTGTAACTTCTGTGTATTTAAAATGTTATTAAAACTTGTGCTTCAGATTTCACTAGAGTTTTATCAAAAGAAGCGAGCTCGGTGGCCGTTCCCCTCGGAGTGCATTCCCTGGGAGGTATGGACGGTCAAACTGGACATCATCACTCTGGCCAATGAACACGGTATGTCCTGTAATGTACTGGCCAATGAACACGGTCGGTATGTCCTGTATTGTACAATTTGCAAATTTAGTCAAATATTTTTTAAATTTATTTTTTATGATTAATCGGCCTACAAGTCATGATATAAGTGAAAGAATATTGAAAGCAGTTCTAAACCATTATTAAAATAAAAGCAAAATAAAACAAAACCATATCGCGTTTGTTCGTCACTCAGGAACCATGCATTTTGAGGTTGATTCTTTTTTATTATAATAATAATAATAATAATAATTAATAATTAATAATAATAATAATAATAATAATTGGAGGAAATAAAATCTGTTTATCTATCTATCTATAATAATAATAAAAAATACAAATGAACGATATACAATAACAATAAAATAAATAAAAGAAAAACAACTAAATACTCATATAAATCAACTAAATATTTTGTTTGTATTATCTTAATTACCAGCCTACAACATATCTTGCATCCTGATCATACTTTTATTTGTATCCGTTCCTCGCTGCAGAGCGTCAAGTGTGCCGAGAGAAACTGGGCGAGCTGTTGGCGGAGAAAGTCATGTATGTAGCGGAGACGATGAACCGACACGAGTATGTACCCAAGATGCCAAACCAGTCCGACCTAGATCTCATCTTTGACAACATGTTCCCCGACGTTCAGCCATATTTATACAGGGTGAGTCCATTTCTCCAGTCCAGGGTGTCCATTTCTCCAGTCCAGGTTCCTGTTGCAGGACGCTCTGGTAGGCTACAACTATTGTAACGTCAACACTTTGTATTGTAGCGGGAGCCCAGTTACAACTATTGTAGCACTACAAGAGCGTTGTGCAACGGGCACCAGGGAGATATTTTAAAAATAAAAATAAAAATATATTATCTTTAAAAAAACCTGTGATGTAAAACACTAACTCAATATCTGAAACTTTTGGTATATGAAGTTGATTAAATCCTGGCCTGGGGTGGCCGGCATGAATGTTCGTGGAATTTTTTTTTCTCTCGTAATTTCGTGGCCTGGTTCATCAATTTGACTGGGATGTTTTCAAGACGTGAGTTTTCCGTTTCCAGATATCTCATCAAACCACTGGGCCGGCCACAGCTTCCGTGGGCACAACAATGAGAAAGTTCCTGAAAGACACGCTCGCGTTATAACGATTCGCAAACATAGTCCAGAGTCGTCTCCCTTCGAAACTGCCAAGTCTGTCGACACGTACACTCCGTAGGTCATTGTTGCATTTAACGCATGCCCTGTGTCTGTTGTAATGTGAGATATGGACATGTTAAGGGCCCAGCTGTGAGACTCACTGGCCCTGATCAAGCCTGGACAAAACATTGCAACAGACTGACCACTTGTTTAGTTAGGGGCCCAGCTGTATGACATGCTGGCCCTGATCAAGCCTGGATTAAACATTGCTTCACATGTTATGTGACATTTTGTGCTCAAACCATGGATGTGAAATATTAACCAATTGAAAATGTATATGTATCATATATGATGATTATCACATTCATTGTGTGATACGTATATTAATATCAAATATGTTGATTTTTTTTTATATGTGAAATTATTGCGGCCATGCATGACATATGTTCATAAGTTTGTAGAATATTTATCCAATCATATGCCAGCTTTGCTTGTCATTCATTGCACACGATTGGTCAACTTCTGCCACTGACCGTGTACCCAATCACAAGGCATGTTCTTTGTAGATATTTTTGGGTGAATTTGATTGGTTGTATGAAATCCTGTATTTCGCTTAGCCAACCAAGTAAGCATGTGCACTCTACAGATTATGTTAAAAGTAGATAATTCATTTATTGGTTTAACATTGGTAATGGTCTATATACAATTGGTTTCTGTTATCATAATATGATGTACATCAATTTTATCACAAGTAATGTGACATTTGTTTGCATTTCATTGTGTCCTAGATTACTGAGGTGCATTCAGACTGCACTACATTTCACTACGCTACATTACACTACTTTTATACTAAGTAGTGGCTAGCAGAACGGTTTTGAACTTCATAGGAAGATATCAGAAAATAGGTTTGTGCTTGTGTCCAGTCCATTCACTTCATGCTTTGGGTTTTCCTCCAAAAAAAACTATGGGGTCCAAACCTGTACTGAAAAGTAGTACTGCATAGTAACACATAGGCTGGGTGAACGGCTTCTGTGGCACTACATTGTACTATGTAGTAAAAAGTAGTGTAGGCTGAACGCTCTCCTGGTAAAGTTATGGTGTTCACTGTGCTTTGTCTGTATTAGTTTCTCATCACTGTGTAATCAGTGTACATGTGTGAGTGCTACGTATCTGCATGTATGAGCTTCATTGGAGATACATGTAGTTGTTTTACGTATACCGATCGCTATGCTATATAGCAATTGTTTTACTAGTGATTGCTTTACTGAATGATGATTGTTTTACTCTAAGCAATTGTTTGTCTGCATAGCATTTGTTTTACTGTATAGCAATTGTTTGACTGTATAGCAATTGTTTTACTGTAAATCAATCATTTTACTGTATAGCAATTGTTTTACTGTATAGCGATTGCTTTACTGTATAGCAATTGTTTTACTGTATAGCGATTGCTTTACTGTATAGCAATTGTTTTACTGTATATAATTTGCTTTACTGTATAGCAATTGTTTTGCTGAACAGTGATCAACTAGTCGCCTTTGTGGCTAAATTCAGGTCAGGAATATTTTGTGCCAATTAGTTAATGATTACCCAGTGATGAGAAACTAATACAGAAAAAGCACAGTGAACACCATCATAACTTTACTAGGGGAGCGTTCAGCCTACACTACATTTCACTACATAGTACCTTAACCCCACCTTAACCCTCTTCACACTGGAGACAACAGAGATGCCCTAAAGAACAGTGTCTGCCTAATCCAGCAGGGAGAGGGTTAATTAAACAGACTGCCATGAGATCACTGAAAAACTAGGGAAAATTGTCTCCTAATCAATTAATGCTCCCTGCTGGATTAGCCACAGTCACTGCTCTTTAGTGCATCTCTGGTTTCCTCCAGTAGGGAGAGGGTTAATTTTGGAAATCTAATGACCGTTTAAACGTTACACCATTCTAAATTTTTTAACAAGCTGGTCAACACATCCACATAAAACCTTTTTACGTTTTGAGTTATTTAATCACAAATGTCTACATTGAAAAGAAAATGCATCTCATACTCGTGTGATTGATATCATGTGATAAGATAGCACTGAACTCATAAGTGACGTTTCTTTTGCCAAAACGGCGTGGTTTGGCGTGCCCCGTTTAAGGTACTTCCAATGGTTAGGTTGCTTTATATGCAAGTTAACCGGGAAAATTTCTAGCCAACTTGAACCGGTATCTGGTGACCGACACATTTCAGCTGGGTGGAAGTGATTTAAAACTCTTGCCGTCATGTGACATGTGCGCACATCTTTCACCAGCACAAAGAAGGAACGATTTTCAGTTCTAGTAACAACAAGCCACATCAAAACAAGCATTGTTGTTTTTAAAACATTAGTGGTGCTTGTGTCTGAATACTATAAGAAGAAAAATTATTGACATTCAGAGTACCACCCATCCATTCCAAGATTATGTTACAGCTATTGTTACTAGAAAGACGTAGAGCTATAGTATTATTACTACAAATAAAAATTGGCGTCCTGTGTATCATTTCATGAAGCTCCTATGAGACCATAACACTGTTGCAAGTACACAATCCCCATTTATAAGTCGTCGAATATGGGCGAGATATTCCCGCCGCGACGTAAAACATTAATTCAATCAATATAACAGATCGTTACGAGAGCGCTATTGTCTTGTAGATAAGAGAGCTTTGTAAAACGATACACTGGTTCCAAGGAACGGTCGTAGCTCGCTGTGTGTGCACAGGGGCGACAACTCTCGTAGCGCTAAAATCGTTCTGCGGAACAGGGTCACGTCGTTCAGAACAGTTTAGGGAAAATAATTAGGGAAAATATTTAGGGACCTGCTACAAATGTAAATCTGGTTGCACAAATATTCTCAAGTATTTTAGCGACAAAAGTCTTTCATGCAATGGACTTATACTTGTATTATACTTAAAATCAACTGTGGCTACAACTGTGGGTCTGTTGCACTACACTCTTTGTAGCACTACAATAGTTATAACTGGGCTCCCGCCACAATAGAAAGCGTTGACCGTACAATAGTTGTAGCCTACAAGAGCGTATTGCAATGAGCCACTGAGAAACGGCCCAGGACCATCATGGTAGACAAGTTCCATGCAGAGCCCATTTAAATTTGTCTATGTGTTAATAGTATTATGTTGGTGGAGTTTTCATTTAGATTACTGATCATTCCGCATATCCATATAATATATATTCCTGCCCCACTATCATTGTTCATCTCTGTGTAGTAGATAGCATAGTTTGGTTTGGTTACTCATATTATATGACTTATACTTATATACTAGTACATGTACTACAATATTGTACCGATACAGGTACAAAGTATATTATTATTTCTTTCTAAAATGCAAATTGATTGTATAAAAACATGTCTTTCAGTTATTTATAAGTTTTGAATAACTGTTGGTGTTAATTTGCCATGTGTTGAAATGTGGCAAAATAATTGTTGATGTACTATGATTGAATGCCACATTGAGGTTGTGTGGATATTGGTCTAATTAAAAATCTTTGTTTTTTTTGTTTCCTCTACTCGCCAACTCCAAGGAAAACCCTGTCGGAATGTTTGACCTAATGACCTCATGGAAGGTCAACGGGTTAAAGGTTTATGGAATGCTATATTGGTCTGATGTTGGAGAGTAGCAGGTATTAACTAAAAGTTATTTTGTAATTAGATTAATATGAAATGTCCAAATAGTATTGCAATATATTAAAGTCAAAGTTGAACAATACATTTATATGAAAATTGCATTTTCCATGTTAACATTTATTTCACTTTATATTTAGTAATCACCATTTTATTTCCGTTATAGTCTTTGCACTTTTTGTTGAATTATCATTTACCGTAATTACTCTAATAATTCGAACATGAAAAATTATTAAATTTATAGGTGTTCAAATTATTAGGAAAATAGGAAAATTGAAAATGATCAATGTTCATATAATTAAAGACAACCAAATTAAAATACAAAATATGGTTGTAAATGAAATGGTAAATAAATTAAGGATTCAATAAATAAAACAAAGACAAACACTTATTTGAAAAATTACTGTGTTCTAATAATTAGAAATTAGGATTTTAATATTGCGATATATTAAAGTCAAAGTTGAACAATACATTTATATGAACATTGCATTTTCCATGTTAACATTTATTTCACTTTATATTTAGTAATCCCCATTTTATTTTTGTTATAGTCTTTTTCACTTCTTGTTGAATTATCATTTACCGTAATTACTGTAATAATTAGAAATTAGGATTTTAATTGTGTTTGTCATGTTCGTATTTTTAGGGTCAGAAATAAATTATATTTGGCAATTAATTTAGGTGTTCGAACTATTAGAGGGTTCAAATTATTAGAGTAATTACGGTACATTTAAATTTATTTTATAATTTTTTAATTTAAAAACAAATTATAACAAGAAAAAACTAACTTTAATCATGAACATACTCAAATACCAACTTATGCATGCATGCAATTAATTAATGATGTTTTATTTCATAAAATATGTCTCTTGATGAACACAAACATGTAAATACTTAATATCACTTGCCATGTCAAAGTGAAGGCACCTTGAATTTGTCCAATACATATTACATATACATGTATATATAATATGCTGGCAATTATCGGGTATGAAAGGATATATGTCGTGTTACACCTATTTCATAAATTCTTCCAGATGCATTCTGCATTTCATGAAAGGGTCCTACTATAGTCCAGGGGCCGGTTGCACAACACTCTTGTAGCGCTACAATAGTTGTAACTGGGCTCCAGCCACAATAGGAAGCGTTGACCTTACAATAGTTGTAGCCTACAAGAGAGTTGTGCAACAGCTCCCAGAGTATCGTTTATCGAAGTTCTCGTACCAGACCATACCATAAGGACTCTCATAGCAATCTATACACGGGGATCATGCACTTAGTGAGTGAGTGAATATAGAGTTTAACGTCGATGCGGGAATCTTTCGCCTATTTGCGACGATCATGCACTTAGGAGAGCGCTATGGTATCATAGTGGATATGAGAGGCTCGAGGAACGATACCATTGCCTTGAGATTACGTTCTAAGTACGATTTCATATTCAAGCTCAAAATCAAATTCTATATGGGGATTTGTGAACACAACTTTGAGTTGAGGATGAACTCCTATTCAATGTGTCGTAATCTCGGAACCATTGTTCCATTGTGCATGTGGTTTTTTTTGCGCATATATATGCCCGCAGTAATGAGGAGGTTAAAGGGCACACTTCCTGGCTTGCTATAACAGCAAATGACGTAAATTTCGATTTACGCACGGACCACTTGTACCGACCTTTTCATGAAAGGCATGGTTAGGTGCCAGAGACGGAGATAGGAGAGGGTGGGGGATGCCTCAAATGCCACATGCAACAAACTTGTGTAAATGATGGCAAATTATCAAAATAAAGGAACATCTCTTTGTTCCCCCTTCCTCCCAAATCTTGTATCTGCCCTGTGTGCATCGCATTGTAATGTGTGTTTACATATGTACATCTGGTAGGTATGAATGTGTAGGTATTTATGTGTAGGTATTTATATGCCTGCAATATGACACTTCACTGTACATACATATAAATATATATTTATTGTGTATTAATTATTTATGATCATGCGAGTTAATTAGAATATATAGTGATCATGTATTGAAGATGATATTAATATGTTCAAAGATGAGCTTTCTTCAAAGAAATAAATACAATTGAATACTATTCGTGTTGGGATGAATCTTTTATAGTGTATTGTCAGTGTTTGAAAAATACTTCGGTGCTTTTGTCTGGGAGTTTTCTAAGTTGCTGGCCTTTCTGATCAGCAGGGTATCGTTTCTCGAAGCTCTCATATCTACTAAACAGACTAAACGGACTCTTGTAGCGATCTCTAATACGATCTCTAATACATTGTGCACTTACAAGAGTGCGATGCTCTCATAGTGGACAGAAGAGCTTCGAGAAACGATACCCTGGTATTTTTTGTGATTTTGTGATCACAGAGTACCGTAGTAAATATGGTACTTGATGTTTGCTGGGGATACTATTCACTATAAAACCTCCTATGACATCATTCTACGTGTTTAATCTCATCAATACCTTGGACGCAGTACACATGTCTGTCAAGAGTCCTCTGGCCCCAAGATTACGAAACATTTCTGAGTACGAAATCATGCTCAACTTAAGGTTTTGTTCACAAATTCCTGTATACAATTTGTGCTTGAACATAAAATCGTACTAAAAAACAAACATTTTGTAATCTTGGGGCATGGTCTTAGTGAATGTCAAGTCAGATATGATATGTTTTACTGCAAAGCTGAGACAGCCAAAAGATATCACAGACCACCGTAAAAGTGTTATATTGAGGGTACTCTGCATGGTGGACTATAAAAGTTTAGAGTTTGAATTCCATCACTTGGGTATCTACAGTGAAAAAAGCAATGCTTGCACGCATAGTATATAGTTGATGTTCTTGGCAACATTGACTATGCAAGGTCTTGCCCAAACATAACTGAATTACTGCGAGATAACTCACAAGTGCTCATTAGTATATGAACACTTATTTAATTCAATCAGTATACGACACAGCAACAGATCAACAAACGACAATGTTTATATACTTTGTACCCTTTATTCCTCATCTCTTATGCAAGTGCACTTTTTAGATCGTCAAACATTTCTCAAGTAACCATCACTCACTCACAGCTAGGTAATAATATACAGTGGGAATAGTCCCAAGTTTGCTTCCAATGGTGCAGCCTAACCATGGCTACTATCAGATTGTTCAGGCTACAACCACAATGAAAAAGCTCGAGACTATATTGGGCAGTGAAACAGCCTGGCTTGTCTTATGATGGCGACATTGTTCCCATATTACGCTAATATCCAAATGTGGGAACAATGTTGCGATTTTAAAAATCTCTACAAAACCTTACAACTGGCACTAAATTTCATGTTCATTTAATAGTAAAAAATAAATTAAAAAATAATTAAGTTACTTATTACTGCATTTCAAATAATTATAAAAAGTGTTCTTTAAAGAATACTGAAATATATGGTGTAATTATCTTTTTCGAAACTGAAATACACGCCTGCCAATGCTTAGAAATATAAAGTGCAATATGGCTTTAAGCTTTTTTTCATAGGTTCAATGAGAAACAGGCGATAATACAATAAACATTTTGAAACGGATGGAAAATAATGGTTAGTTTTTCTTACAAGTGAAATAATTTTGAAAGCAGTTCTAAACCACAATTAAAAAAATAAAATAAAATAAAGATTTTTTATTTTTTTTACACCAACAAATATTTTTTTTACAGAAAATATTACCAGAAGGTTTGTATCATGATTTCACCAGGCCATTAATTAATTGACTATCTTAACCACAAATGCATACTATATTGCTAGGTAACACTGAAGACATTCCAGCAATCCATAAATCATTAAAAAAAACCACACATTTCCATTAGATTTTTGTTCATAAACAAATTGCTAAACACAATTTTTAACACTGACCAATAGTTTCAACAAACACAATTATTAACAACTCACAAATTCTACTGCAATGATGAAGAGGATTCACAGGAACTAACTAAACATGACAATTCTACGCGTGGTGTTCAACACTCATTGACAGCTTGCCTAAATGATATAATAATTAAATATAGAAGAAAGAACATGACAACGTTGTTCTAAAGCGGCCATTACACGATCAATAATAATGACAATAATATTGTACATACTGGATAATTGACAACATTACTGACTGTTAGTGGGTGGTATTGAAGCAAAAAAATGACTTGCGCAATGCTGTTGGTGACCAACAAAAGAATTGTCAACAATAAAGTATCTATATTATTGTCATTCATATTGATCGTGTATGGGCCGCTTAATAATGAATTTCATGGTAAATATCACATCCTCTTTATAAAAACAAATTTTAAACTCAGCACGAGTGAATACACAATGGCTATTAAAAGCAATAACAAATTACATGTAATAATTTTAACACTGAAGAACATAAAAATGCAAAAGCATTTAACAATTTTGTAAATAAAAGTTGGTATTTTTTATTGATGTTGACTTTTCTACATAAAGGGAATTTTCAAAGATACTACAAGCATATATTTGTCTATATATAGCTATACTATACACACACACACACACACACACATACTCAGACACATGAAGCACTATAGAACATTATGGTGAGTATATATTATAGCGAGACAGTTAATACTAATAGGTTAGCCAGCACTGAGAATAAATATAAATTTAACATATTAATAATATATAAATCCTCGTTAAAAAAATATTAATAAATATGCTTAACCAAATGAACATATAGGTTTGGTCTCTTTCCTGTAACAAAGCTTAACCCTTTCTCTGCTAGAGTAAACCAGCGCTGCCCCCGACAGAGCAGAGGCTAACCAGTCCAGCAGGGAAGGGGTTAATTAAATATGCTCGTCTTGTATATATAAAATACAGAGGTTTGGCCAGTTTAATTTGAGCATTAGCACTTTCACCAAGAATTATATGCTTTAGAATGAATGAATTAATGCTTTACGTTGCAGATGGACAATGCTTTTGAAAAATAGTTGGATCTGGGTATCGTTTCTCGATGCTCTCATATCCACTACGAGACCATAGCGTGCTCGTAAGTGCACGATCCCCATGTATAAGAGATCGCTATGAGAGAGTCCTTATGGTCTCGAAGTAGATACGAGAGCTTCGACAAACGAGAGCTTTGAAAATTGCAGCTGTCCAAGGTGGAATGCCCAATATTCAAGAAGTTTAGAGGATTTATGGAAAATTAGCAATTATTTTTTTAATGACATTTTTTTGAAAAATGTATTTTCTATGGCTAAATACCTATGTCTACAGTAAGATGAACACTGCTGAACACTCTCGCTTTCTTACAAGGTCATCGTACAAGGCCACGGTTCACAGAGCAATCGTGATGCTACGAGACGCAAGCTTACTGTGTTGCTGTAGCGACGAGTCTTGTAAGGCCGCGATTGGTCTGTGGCCCTGTGACTCGAGACTAGTGATTGTTATCGGTTTATTAACTAGAATATCACACAGATATTGAAATTGACGAACAGAGAGTGCTGCATTCATTTCCAAAGGTACGATTGTTTTTTCCCCGTTCTCTCGGGCAAATCACCACTCATACAAAGAAGAGCCATTTCACTCTACATTTATACCAATACAAGCCCGATATCGTAGAAAACACGCCTGAAATATCTGGAGTGACGATCAATGTGTGAATTAAAATTGAAAATAACATTCATAAATAAAAACGCATGTTATTAATAAAATCTGGATTTAGACTCGAATGATACAAGTATATACAATTACATGAACCCATTTCTGCGGTTGCAACTGAATATAAATAGTCTGAAATGTTTGAAATAGTCTGAATGCCCAAATATTAAAGGTATACAAAAATCACTCTACATTCGTCAAGGATAGAACAAAAGCTAAAACTCAAATGCACAACAGTCCAAATCGAACATCACATATATACACAATAATAAATATATGCTAGGAACAAAGACCTGTCTGTAATCTATAGAGCAGACATGGCAAAGGACAATCGTGAGTTCTGCGGAAAAACAACCCAAGGTCTGGGGGGCTGAAGGTTGTCCAGGGCAAAGAAATCCATCCCTGGACATATTAAATCCGACAATTGCCATGCCTGATAAATACATCGGTTTTGCATTGTTGATTGAGGCAGATCTGGTATGCAGAAATATTGTCGGTATTTACGGCTGAACGGTGAGGGTCCCTTTCAACAGAATGATCGTTGCGCTACATATCGAAACTCAAAATACATGTATGAATGAATTAGTGCTTAACATCGCAGCAGGAATAGTTCACACTATTCCGAGATACTCCACCGTCAGTAATGGCCCGATTGACACCGTTAAGACGATCAGAGCTTCTCGACCTATATTTCACCCATAAACGGCAACCACGCATAGTTACGACTCTTTTAGCGCCAAGACCATTCTGCGGAACCTAACTCAGGAGTGACTACAGATAATTGGTTTCTACGGCAACCCGAGGCCCCGATGATATGACTTGCATTTATGGTGATGCTTTTCAAATTTACAAATCAAATCAACACAAAGCTTTTACCGGAAAACCTAATCATGCTCATGGACACATACAAACTACTTCAAATACCCCAAAAGTATTCAATGAAAAGCTCCAGCAAATACTCTGAATGTATCTAAAACCTACCAAAAACCTCCATAAATTACCTGAGGATGGTTATACACATACATGTATTAGAATGTGGAAATACTGATATTTGTATATGAACAAAACTACTTGATATCATTTTAATTATTGATAACTATTATTTTTTTAATGATGAATTAATCCAGATTTTAAGATAACTAATGTGTACAATCAGATCGGGGACAATATTGTTAACTGTAAAAAATATAGATGGTAAATGAACATTATTCTACGAGATTCGTTCTCTAGCGTAAACAGTAACGACTGTATACCGAAACAACTATACAATTACCAGCACCCAATAGTTCACACAACATATCAGTACATTCAGATTATTTTGTTTCCAAGCTTTATATTATTTCACATTATCTCAAAACTGTGTTTACAAATACTTGAACTAAGATAACAATTACAAGTTTTCTTCTTTTAAATCAAATCGGCTAATTGTATAAAATGTGAAATTATGGAAATATGTTGACGACCTTACACGTACATAGCAGAAATAAAAGCAGCTGTGTCTCTTCTCTCTCTCTATATATATATACATGTATATATATTTACAGGTAAGAATATGAATACAAAGTAAGAATATGAATACAAAGAATTATCGACATATAATGATAATAATCACCGAGACCCTGTTCCACAGAACTATTAAAGGTGTGATTCCATTAATACGGCTGCGGTCCAGCTCCGGCACAGGTGTCTAGTTTGCAATCGGACCCAACTCATTTCACTACAAGTGTTTCCATTAATGCGATTCACGTGCGGAACCACATGCAGAGTCGAATACAACTGGTGTACGGCGCGGGTAGTAAACTAGACGCACCCGCGCCGGAGCCGGACCGCAGCCGTATTAATGGAACCACACCTTAACTGCATGCTACTAGAGCCATTACTTTGTATACAGGGCTTTAAACTTTTGGGAGGTACAGTGTACCCTCGATATAACGCATCCCTGTGCCCTGTGGGATATGAAACTACCTACTTGCCCTGTAGGTAAAGGGCTTGCTAATCTGGGCTATTTCACGAGTCCGCATGTTGATAATACCTGTCCTGGGCAAGCTGATAATCCTTACTGTCAAGCCCTGGCATGGAAGTATAGAAGTTACGACTCTGGCAATACTATGATCGGTTTGTGGATCGGGATCCCGGTTCTTAATTAATAGCTTTGGCAAACAAAACAAACAAACAGATCTGAATTCACACATTCACCATACCCGTTGATGAGGTGTTCACGCAGGTGTTCACAGGTGTTCACACATCACATAGTGACGGCAACATTATGTAAACGTACGACCCATGGCAGTAAATAACACACAGAGACCACAAAGCTAAAACTAAATTATGCAAACCAAAAAATAGCTACATTTACGCAAAAAGATGAGATTCAAACAGATGAGATTCAAGCATAAAACATTTCCAATTAACCCTCTCCCTGCTGGATTTGGCACAGGCACTGCTCTTTCGGTAATCTCAGTTTGCCTTCAGCATGTAGAGGGTTAAAGTGCAGAGGGGGAAAGTTAACACCCTAATAAGATTCAAGCAGAAAAAAATAAGTATAATGTTAATTTGAATATAGAGGTCGAATTATGCAGATTTCGAAATAAAAGTTTGAATTAAAAAAAAAATTAATATAATAAATATTCAATGTTTGACTGAGCATTTGACAAGCATAAACATAAACTTGAATAAAAGCATTCAAAGAGATTCAGCGACAGGGCAAGTGACATTTGGAAATTGTAACCAGGCAATGTGATCGTAGGACATCGCAATCAGGACTTTTGATCTCCACTGCAACATGTCAACGACACACTGTAACCGACTCGACAACTATTTCCAAATACTTCCCTTAATTTCTTAAATTAACAACTTGAGTAAGATTGGATTTTACATTTGTCTTAAATATTCAATTAAACAAAGTAAAATTACATCCACAATTTGTGAACATACAGAAACACGCGCACACGCAAACAGCTATAACAAAAAGTATCCTACACTCAATATATAAAAATGGATAGAATGAGCATCTGCTCTTTTGTAAATCTCAAAAGCACTCTCCACGTGAAACAAAGGAAGTACATGTAATAAAATCATGACTGAAAATAAGGCGATACTTGGTGACAAAGTGATGGTGAAACATGTCAAAGGTCAAATGAAATTAGTTAATTAGGTCAAAGGTCAAATGAAATTAGTTTAATCTATTATTCCATCACCGGGTGGAGATACATCATATGGGTTTACCTGCCCCTAGTACAGACATTCACCACTAGGGGGCTTTACCAGTCCATCTAGGGTACCCGGCAAACTATATATGGTTATATATATATAATTATATGGATGTCCAGTTACCATGGTGTTTTGATATGATTATACAGTACTACAAATATAATTTCAATCACAAACAATATTTCTTTCCAGATAGATAATAATAACAGTGAGAAAAAGCAAGTAAAAACATTTCAGATCATTTGCTGTTAATAATTCCAAAGAAAATTCAACAACAGCTCTGCAAAAAGTAACACAGCACACGATGCATTAGCTGCCATAAAGGGTCATGGATGTAACAATGATCCTGATTGGTCAACATTCTGGGATTTTACAATGCGATTGGTTAACTGTAAACACAAATTACCATATAAAGTCATTGTTCCTAAAGCTCAAATCTCGATTGGTTAATTTGTGTTACTAAGATGTCTGATTAGTCATTTTGAATTCTTTTGTTTGTTTGTTGTTATTTGATTAAACTAATTATTTATATATGACATGTGATAAAGACCGGAAACATTAATTATTACTTTGAAAGCACAAAATTCACACCATATGTTTATAGTCCAACTACGTTAAACAGGTCTTTGAGGGGAGATAACCACCAGCCACAATCAATATCGAACTAGTTGGACTAATTTGTCTTGTATCGTTTGCCAAACAAAATGAAAAATAATAACTTTGCTCACTTAATAATTGGGCACTATAAAAGTAAGGTTTTATCTTTAAACAATGATTCGCTAAATTGCATTCTATTAAGCAAGGGAGATTTGGATGCAGTTTTTAGAAAACATTTAGCGTAGTTTTCTTCCTTGGTGCAGTGGCATAGTAAGCTACTGGTTAACAAGCGATTGTTTAAGGCTATCCTCCCACAATAAACAGGTTGACATGTCACTGGAATACTGTGCAAAACCACCCCCGATTTGTACATTGACTATTCCCATTCTTTGCAGGTATTTACAACATTCATACAAAACTAGCAAAGTAAAAGTCATAGACTCGTACTAAACATTATGTTCGTTGTCAATCCAGTCTACACATGTTCAATACCCACTTTCAGTTTCTTACAAAAGCACTCTGGTTTTGGTTACACTTTAAAAAATAGTTACGAAAGTAAAATTTATTACTAGTTGCATCGAATGTATCCAAAAAAAAATTAATATGTATACAAAAAAACACACCAGATAATAGAAAAATATGATGCACGATAGGTTTAATTGAAATACATTATTTCTGTACTTATTCAATACATAATGAATTAAAAATAACCCATTAAATTTCATGTATAGTTTAAACCTCAGTGGCTTGTCTACAAGCCATGAGTAGCATATAGTTTGTAACATACCCATGTAACGACACAAACAAATTGCTTACTCCTACTATATTTCATAGCTTTGGTTTCAATTAAGGGTGGGTAACATATCTGTTCTGAACATACTGAATAAAATAGCATAATAAAATGAAAACATTAACAATGACATGAACAGACATGGTTGGTTGGCTAGGTAACACAATCGTTACCACGTTCTAGGTATCTGTGGAGACGCCATGTTTTCAAACAAGCCTTGGGATTGGCCACACTGTGAAACTAGAGTGAAGTCTCTGGGTTAAACTAGAGTGAAATCACTGGGTGAACACATGTGTTGCTGGATTTTTGAGGAAGACCGCGTCAGCATTTTAGCTTGCTGAAACATCGCTAAAAATATTTCGTACGATTGAAACAAGAACATGAATGGATTCACGACAGTGTCGAGACGATATATACACATGAATGAATGAATATCCTGTCTCGTTGACACTGTCCCGTTTTTACCCCCCAGCCGACATTCTGACAAATTCAACATCTGATCTGGCCAATGTCCATCACCCGTCAGTCAAAATCTGTTAATTGCAGAGCTCTTTTATAAAAATCTGCTAGCCCATTTCGCTCTGTAATATTCATGGAGTTTTCCAGCAATGGAGAAGAGATTTCTTGTACAGCAGCAAGATGTCTCGTACACCGGCAAGAAATCTCAAACAGCATCAAGATGTCTCATACAGCGTCAAGGTATCTCTTACAGCGTCAAGATGTCTCGTACACCGGCAAGAAATCTCTTACAACGTCAAGATACAGCGTCAAGATGTCTCGTACACCGGCAAGATTTCTCATACAGCGTCAAGATGTCTCGTACACCGGCAGGCTTCTCAGTTATCCTGGATTCTCAGCAGCATTGCATGTACATCTATTCGAATCAGAACAGACGAGGGAATGAAGGATGCAGATTTGACACCAGGAAGTAAGTAATTTGGCGGTCTCCATTCGTAATCCACAACAAAAAATCTCAAATTAAAACCAAAATAAATCTCAAATCTGCTAGCTACGTACAAAATGTCAGTGTCGCCTCGTGGAATGCTAGATGGAGGTGCTCGTTGAGGAGAGTTATCTACCTTATTTTTGACAGTTTGGGAGTTACCTCCCTTCGACAAACACCGCTCTGATGACTGCAGCTTTACAAACATGAGAATCACAGTGCTGCTACAGCTAATAGCCCAACACATTAGAGTCGCCTCCCCTTTCTGAGAAGGCTCTGTTGTCTCTGGCAGCTATACGACTTGTTCGTATTGTGGCGAGTTCACGTTGAAGCCAGGGTTCGTTAAGGTCTTTCCCGTGGGAGCCATTTCACCATCTGTATCCTGAAGATCAAACTTGGGCACTTTGTGGGCAGGGCGCCATTCGGGCGTCGCTTTTAATAAGTGTTTGATTTTCTGCAAAGAAAGAAACGTCAAATGTTTCAATATTTATTAAGAGTGAGTGAATTATTGTTTTACGTCACAGTGGGAATATTTCACCCAAAAGCGACGACAACATTTATTAAGAAGAACTTTTTACCATGAATTGAATGAAAGAATGAATTAGTGCTTAATTAATTAGAATACCAAAATAATACCTTGCGAGATGCAAAAGCATAAACCAATTCAACAAGAAGTAGCAGATGGGAATAGTTTACTACACACAAATCTCAAAGTTTCAAACAATAACAAAATAAATAAAACCAAAGATATAAACGGAACAAACCCATCCCTAAAAAAAAGTCCCATCTCCACTCCCTAGGGATTGTACCAACCTGCAGTAAAGAGAGTGAGGAATCTGTGTTGTAGATCCTGTATCCGCTCATCGACAGGATGAGGACGACTGGTATGGAGGCTAGTACCCAGCCTACTCCGTCCGCCCAGATCGGATACGGTTTATCGCCATATTTCATCGGAGAATACTGGATCCAGTTGAAGAAGAGCAAGAACTGAAACAGCATAGAAAACAGTGGTTAGCAATCAAATTGCACGATGATTCTGTCTCACATTCGAGCGAGTGTCCCGGCGGGAATCTTTCACCCATAGTTGACACTCCCATAGATCTGAAAATGAATTCCTCATTATTATTTAATAATATATTTTTATTTAATAATATATATATATATATATATATATATATATATATATATATATTTTTATTTATTTTTGTGTGTAGACAAAAT
>JAUTBV010091887.1:0-18125 GCA_032361325.1 Lepetodrilus fucensis | reverse complement strand
AAAGCTAAGGGCTGTGAAATATTGATTGCATGAAGGCAAACTGATTACTTTATATGGACATGTGCATGCTTTTTTTTGGCCGCATTTAAGTAATATTTTAAACATCGAGTTGTGCTTAGGGTCACGAAATATGGATGTTCGACCATACTTGAGAAACATGTTTATCGAAACAAACATGTTTGATTTTGAAAACACGTTTAGGTGTTTCTATGAGCTGATTTTGGACATGTGCGTTCATGTTAATTAAAAATGTGCTACTGTTTTCTTATTCATTCATCGTCAGGTCTGGCCAAATATATCGATAATCACAATTATCGTCGATGGAACTACATGATATATTATCGATATGGAAAATGTGGTATCGATAAATATTGTATAGGTGTTCGTATGACTAAATAAAGATCTAAATGTACTTGTAATACACTTGTTGTCAATGCAGCAGATCGTCCATGGTACATGGACCATTACATGGACCATTACAAAGCAATGGTCCATTCCAAAAGTTTGATTGCGTGTTATCCTCTGCATCTGGCAACCTTATTTGTCCGATATTTATCGATAATTAATCGATAGTTACTTAGCGATTATTGATATGCCATATCCGTATCAATAGCCAGCCCTAATATCGATTACTAGTACCAAAATATCGATTAATACCAAAATATATGTATTTTTGCATAATGCAGTTACTATATGATACTGTCATATCAGAAAATGTATAACAAAACCAAATCGTTAGCTTCCGGTTTTTAAATGCAGTCTGTGTAAGTTGGAAGTGAATATAAAATATTTTAAGGACTACTACATCAAAACGAATGAAATATTGTTTTCTGTATATGCCAACATCGTGGAATGCCTCAACATTTTCAAACTTAAATCACATGGAGGTTCATGTCAAGCCCTTGTTGTTCAGTACAATGTAGCGAGTCCTGAGCATAATAAGTAGGCTACCCTTAGAGTGAGAGGATAGTTGCATTCATATGGCCTGTGTTTCACGAAACGGTTGGTCGCACTGTAGTTCGTGCACTCCATACCTTCACCATGGCGCACATGCTTTACACCGTGTCTACAGTACTACCCTTTCGTGAAGCGCAAGTTAGGTGTTTGTGCGGTCACCTCGAAACAAAAAACACATTTTTGTTTTGTTAAACATGTTGTTGCCTGCCGTGTACGTTGGGCTTTAGTGTGCTTTTCAGACTTCTGAGGAGATTAATTTTAGGTTTGTCAGTTTCACAAATTTTAATAGAAGTTTAGAATTTGTCAGGTTATGAGAGAATGTTTGTGCAAAAGGTGTACTTAGCATTTTGTTAGTAATTTGTTATGCTAAACCCTCAATATTTTTTTCAAACTGAATTTTCTAACATATGTACTATTCATTTCCTGGTTCAAGGGAGAGTCAATGTTAAAATTCTTTCCAAAAAGAATCGGCTGTCCATGAAGAAAGCTGAAAGGAGAAATCAGGTAAACTTGTACATATGTTTCTTTTTACAATTGCGGTAACCCTAAATCTCCATGCTCTCCTCACAATGGTAACACTCCAGAATTTTCCGTTATATTTACCGCTGTCATTCTATCATGGAATGTCCAGTTTCGTGTTGGCATCCTCTGGTGAGAACATTTGATGCAGCTGAAGGTTGGATGACAAAATCAAGTTCATGGACCGGAAGAAGCAGGGACAAATTTAAAAAACCCAATTTCATTGGTCTAAATTCATGAAACACCAATTTCATTGGTCAAAATTAAATGCAGAATTATAGAAATTAATTTCGAGCAATGGGTTTTAAATTTGTCCCTGCTTCTTCCAGTCCATGAACTTGATTTTGTCTCTCGATGATGGCAACTTGGATATTTGAAACTGGATACTGGCGATAAGCGGGCAGTACCCACCCGAAAGACCACACAGACATTGTCAGACAATGAATATAAGGCAGTGTATAAAACTCCAGCAATTTCACTGCAGACATGAGGACTGGTAAGTCTGAGAAGTTACCCGTCCTCATACATGTTGGCCAGTAATCAATGGTATACATCTTGAAAAACAAACAAACAATAACACGACATGCGGGATAAAACGTAACCAGTCCTCGCTGAAAATAACCTGTCGCGGGTGTGCGGATGGGCTCTATTTCAAACACTGTATAAAGTATATACTTATTGATGCGAGATGAGAAATGGTACCTCTCTTGTATAATACCGGTAATCAAGTAGAACTACGATTTAGAAAAGACTTCGAAAAAAGAAATGACGACCATTGTATCTTTCAGTATAGACAGTGTTGTCAGAGGAGGGTATGTTTGATAGTGATGTTTTATTTCGTGGATATTCAAGTGCCCGTGGATTTTCCTTAACATAATATTTTGGAGCAATCTGTCAAATCCGCCAGATTGCAGCGTACACTATGATGGGACCAGATGACTTTGTCAAGTGTTAGTTTTCTGATTGTCTATCATTTTCTTTATAGAACCAATCAAATTGCTCATATTTGAACACATGGAAGCCCTCATAGTGTGACAGTGCATATATATATATATTATCTGATGTGTTAGCAATGTGAGGAGAGCATGCTAAATCTCATGCTTTGTACATGTTAATTGTACAAACCTATTTTTGAATTAATTCTATATGCTCTTAAGAGCCTCATGCCGATAGGTTAGAATTTGAGAAAATTAACTACCTGTACTTGTAATATTCCATATTTCAGGCACTTCAAATACGAAAGCAGAAAAGAGATGAAGTTCTACAGAAAAAGAGAAACAGGGGAGGGTCAGATACTCCCCCTCACTTTGTGGTGGGTTTAACTATGGAAATCATAATATTACCTTGTACTAATAGCACCACGCTCATGGTAACAAATGCATCTCCTATCTTCACAGCACTGTTTATTATAGAAAGTCTACAATGTCTCTCTATCTGTAGGTGGTGGTATCCCTATGTCAGAGTATAGACACAGCTAAAGTGCTTGATCTTCTCAAGTCCTGTGACGAGTCGGCTACCGTGGACAAAAATGAACAGGGAATTCTTCATATCAGGTAATCATTCATGTCCGATGTCACTATAATGTATGTCGCACACAGTTAAAGGAAAACTGATCTGTCCACAATGCTAAAAGTTTTCTATAATCTTTGTGAAAAGATTTAATCTTTTTTCAAATGACTTTTTAATGTATATTTCTGCAAATTGGTTACAGATCTCTGAAATAATTTATGGGAAAATACTTTAAAACCCCTAACTAACGCATTGAAGATAAATTTCAATAGACTTTTCTTTGTCTTCTTTCCCCCAGTATCCCTCGGTTCAAGCAGCGAGTGGCACTGTTGACGCCGGAGTATGGCAATCTGTACGCACTGATGGACGCCACTAAGATTGCAGACTCTCTGTTGTGTCTAATGGCGCCCGATGTGGGGATAGACGAGTACGGGGAACATTGTCTGAGTTGTCTGTCCAGACAGGGTCTGCCAGCATTGGTGTTTGTATGTAATGTAAGTATAGCTGCTAGACGTGTTCAGACTTAGTATAAGCACAATTAGAAGTGTTATACTTGATCATTGTTTGTTTTCATGTGTTGTACCTGTATATAATTTGTATTCTAGCACTAGCAAATAACAATATGAGGCAAGTGTCCCAGGCATGTGAATGCAAGATGTAAATTATATAATAACAAAACTGGTGTAAAATTGGTCCTAATGATTTTAGTACTTTTTCATTTACATGCTCTGCCAGGCCTTGTAATAACTAAATTATTGTTATTATTATTATTGTTATTGTTGTTGTTACAGCCCACTAATTTATTAGTCTTGGGCAAGCATTAGTTAAGATCCAGACGCATAGCTAGGAGTATTTTAATATGGAAACGCCAGTACTGTAACTGGTCTATGCTTATGTTTCGTTTAAAAAATAACATTAGCTAGGAAATTGATGTGGAAGCGTCTTTGTATCTGCTAATAGGCAGCTACGAGCCTGAAATCTTCCATAGGTTAAAAGCATTCATGTATTATGCTTCATAAATGTGACTGAAACTTACTTTCTATATTTAATAATGTTGGAATAAAGAAAGTCAGTGTATAATGAGAAACATTGCTGTTTTAAAACTTTATTGACTGTCTTGTATCCAGGGAGTCGAGAGTCTGCCTGTCAAAAAACAAGGAGAAGCCAGAAAACATTTGCAGAAGAAATTGGAGAAGCGGTTAGATGACTACAGCTTTCATACATTTTTCTAGGAATTGTAAAATAATCAATTCTATTTAAAAAATCTTTGAGTGGTACATAAAACATTTCAGGAGGTGAAATGATTAGTTATACCTTCATAACCAACTAAACAGAAGTACAGCTCTTAAATGTATATGTCGCATACAAGTTCTTGCTTACTTTGGAGACTTATGTTTCAATTTACAGGTTTCCATCGGAGAAGTTTCATTCACTGGACACCTCCCAAGATGCTTTGTTGATAGTCCGGCAGATAACAAATCAGAAGCTGAAGAGTATCCACTACAGAGATGCCAGACCACATCTGATAGCTGAAGAAATTACTTTTGAACTAGAGAACGCAGAGGTAGTGCCAGATGTTTAGTTGTATGTTTCTTCTACTCACAGATGACATGATATGCCAGGCATTTCTTCTCCAGATGTGACCTAGATTTTAGATGTAAATGCGACACCAATAAAATGTCTCCATACATGTTTTTATCAGCGTCTTACCTTTAATGTGCAGCAATTAAATGCGACAATAAGGCGGTTCCATATTTCACATTAATATTCTGCTCATTAATTTCATGATTTACAGTATATGTTTTTGTCTTGTCAGAGTGAAACAGGTACATTGAAAGTGACTGGATACTTGCGTGGGAAGACGCTGAACGTCAATCGGCTGGTGCACCTCCCTGGTTGGGGTGACTTTCAGATGCTACAAATAGATGCTCCCTCAGACCCCTATCCACTTCAAATGAACACAGGAAAACATAAAAAGGGGCAGGTTGGTTAACTTTAACCTTTTAAATTCCAGAGGCAACTTGAGTTGCCTTTTATTGCAAATAGGTAGCTAGTGTGCTGACAATGATTTCAAGATTCAATACAATTTTCGATGTTATATTTATTGTATTTTTGTTTGTTGATTTTTCTGAAATTATGATAATGAATTCATGTGTAGTGCTGCTTTAAAATGATGTATGCATTCTCTTAGTGTAACTTTTATAATAATAATTAGGTCATATATTGTAATTAAGGAATACAGTATGGTATATAGAGAATACTAAACTTGTGTCCGTTAGATACCATATTTATCTTACAACGAGTTGTTTTCAAGCGTATCTAATGAGCGAAAGAAAGTTAGATACATTAGAAAACAACGAGTTGTAAAATAAATGGTATCTAACGGACACGAGTTTAGTATTATATTTGTTACACACCCTTTGAAATGACTTTTATTCATGAAAATCAACTGATTTAGAAGAGTACTAGTAATTGTGTACAGATAGAATGATCTACCTATAAGTCATACTAGGTTACGTCACTGCTTTTGTCATTCAACGTTAGATATTGGTACACCGAATGAGTGCAACAGCTTATTGTTATTCTCACGAGTTCAATAAACCACAACAACAAACACAAGCTAAAGCATCCAAAGTAACATTTCATGTTCAGACTGTGAATGAAATGGAATACATATTAATGCAGATTTGCTTGTTCTAGTACACCAATGTCGGCGGGGTTGACTGAGCGACTTGGAAAACTATGACGTGTTTAATGACGTCACTGGCAGTTTTGACGTCCCCTAGTCCTGTTTTTGTTAATTTGTTAATGAACAAATCAATGACCTGGGGTCATTGCATTCAGCCAATCAATAGTCTTAAAACAAATATCTAACATATGTTTGTTACCAAATAAATATAATATCTCTTCAACCGGTGTGTAAGAAATCCCTATATCTAGTATATTGAAGTATAGTTTGGCCCTGAACTAATACAGTTAAGTATGAGGACACTTTAAATCAAATTTGAAGTAGTGTATATATATATATGGTGAAAAGTATTAATTTCCTTTTCAATATTCATAACGGGTGTATGTAATGAATGCAGGATATGGACATGGAAAGCGTGGACGAGACATCAGAGACGCGGGTATTGGAGCGCTGTGACCCCAGCAAACAGGAGAGTCTGGAAAGTGAAGTGCTGCTGGACCCAATGGAAGGGGAACAAACATGGCCGACGGAGGAAGAGCTCGCTGAAGGTGGGATTTTGAAACCCGTTATTGTCCAATTGTGTCATCTGATTTGCCTACTATGCATATCAGCAAAGTGTATTATAATCATCGCATATGGGTGAAAGATTATTGCTGTAACATTAAGCCATAAATTACTTGCTCACTGTTGTTATTGAAACATTGGATTTCTTTGTGTAGAAGTTTATAATTATATGTTTTGTTTCAGCTGAGTCAGAGTCGAAACAAAAGACCACGCGGCGAGTTCCTAAAGGTACATCAGAGTATCAAGCCAGTTGGATCATAGACAGCGACGAAGAGGTGAGTTGTTGCAGGTTATCATCCCATCTTAAACATACAATAATTGAGAGGTTTTCCCTGCTGTCCTCTTCATAGTGATGAAGAATTGAGATGAAAAGATGCTATACAGAATAGATATTGAATTTGCAACACTGATCAGTTAAACAAAGTCATTCAAACTCCATACCAAGAATCCATATGCCACTTAGAAATTAATGGTGCTAATTGATAATTTTCTTTTCCTTCAATGCTATATTGTCCAGGATAGGCCAGTGGTAGTATATCAGACTATCCAAGCCGAATTCTGTCCCACTTGATCTTGCAATTTTATCAAGATTTTGATCATACATGGATTACAATATGTTGCGTGCTATTAGATAGATAAATTATTTCTGATGAAACAGGGAGACGAGGGAAGTGACGATGATTCTGATGACAACATGGATGCTGATATGGAGGCTCAAGATGACGTGTCTAGCAATGAGGCAGACTCTGACGAAGAAGACGGGAAGACAGAATATGACACTGTGAGTAGTTGATAGCAGGGGGAATCAGAAATATGTCAGCATCACCATGATATGCAACGGATGAAACAAAAGCAATTAGAATCTAGAAATCAACTAAGATAGCTAAAAGCTATTGTAAACATTGCTATTGTTTCCCATATCTTGCTAGAATACGTCATAAATATCCAAAGATATTCAAGTTCAATTTCTATTGTGTTTTTATGTGTTTTCAGGTGACAATAGCAGGTGACGATGCATCAAAGTACGATGCCGATATGGATATGGAAGAGGAGAAGAGAGTGTAAGCATGAATGTTGCAGTGTTTAGGATGAAATCTTTAAATGAAAGTTACCTTTCTGATGCGATATTGATAGGATGCGCTGTCTGTAGAGTGGCAATGCAGATATCATCCTTGTTCTGTCAGTGCCAGCTGGTGCTTGTAGGTTTACTGTGCTATGGTTGTTGCGGGTTTCTGCGGGTTCCTGCCCTAAAGTGACAAGTTGTGATGTAAATGAAAGAATCTTGAAAGCAAGAAAAAAAACCAAGAAGTTCCACATTTGTGGAGGATCAGGTACTTAGACATTTCTGTTCCTTGTAGGTTATTCAACTTGAAAGAGGAGAGACAACATGTAATGTTCCCGGATGAGGTGGATACACCATCTGGCGTCACAGCCAGGACACGCTTTGCCAGGTTAGTAGGAAATATAGTGAGAGTAATACACAGTGAAATGTGTCACAGTTTAAAGTAAAAACAGTCTTCTTTTTTTAAAAACATTAAAATATCTTTTGTTTGTTTTAACTCCTTTTTTTTTACTTTTCAGTTTCCTTTCTTTTTTGGTAGCAACAGTAACAATAGTTTTTTAAATAATAAAATACAAAATCTTCTTTTTGTACATGCTAACCATTGACAGAACAACATCTGAATGTAGCATACTTGGATGTACGCCCCGAACAATGCATATTTGGACATGTCTACTCTCACCATAGCATAATTGAAGGTGTCGCCTCTGTAAATATTGTCCTTGAATGTCGACAGATTCCGCGGCTTGAAGAGTTTCCGCACGTCCCCGTGGGATCCGAAGGAGAATCTGCCCTCGGACTACTCGCGGATCTTCCAGTTTGAAAATTTCAAGCGGACAAAGAAGCGATACTTGGAAGAGGAGTTAGATGAAGGAGCCATGGTAAGAGTATCTTAGTTGTTAATTATAAATATAGAAATAGCTTTACGAGTCCAACATTCCTACATGTTCACTAACGGTGGATTCTAAGGGGTGGCAGTGATTGTGCCATTTGTGTACAATTGATTTGGAATGTTGTTTATTTTTCAGCCTGGTTGGTACATCACTGTGCATGTGGCAAATGTTCCAAAGGAATTTATGGGTAAGAGATCATCCATGTATAAATTTATACTGGCATTGGTGTAAAAGGAAGTAATAAACAATGTACATGTACATCTATATAATGAATCAAATACAAGCATTCTCAATGTGGTATTATTTACAACAATGTCGTCTATAGGCATGTCTTTCAGTAATTTTTAACTTTTTGATAGAATTTGGATGTATGAACATTTACTTTGATTGTCACCGTGTATTTCTCTGTTTATAGAGAGTTATCGCCCAGGAACACCTATAGTGTTGGTCGGTCTGTTGCCACATGAACACAAGATTTCTGTGGTCCACTTTGTCCTGAAGAAGGATTCAGAAGTAGAACAGCCAATTAGATCGAAGGACAGATTGATATTCCACGTGGGATACAGACGCTTTTCTGCCTGCCCAATATTCTCACAACATACACTTGGCTCCAAGCACAAGGTAAGAGTTTACCATTGCTTCAGTCTTGATCGGATCAAGTGTCTTGAAGTGTTGTCGGTATTCATCAATGCTAACTAGTGTTATGGGTGTTGCAGGTTTTCTTCTGCTTTATGCAGACAAACCATGATGTAAAAGAAATGTAAAAGAGAAACCCTGGTAAAAATCTGGCCCAGAGATTACGAAACCTTTTGAATAAGATTTTATGCTCAAGCTCCAGTTTTTAAATTATTGCATAAAATTGTATACTAGAATATGTTTAATTATCTCAGGGCCAGTTTCCAAGAGCAGTTATCTCCAAATATTAAACAGATTTTTGACAACGAAAAATACTGTAATAATAGCGTACTATTTCAGTTTGAGAGGTTCCTCCCTACTGGGACAGCGGTGGTAGCGACGGTGTTCGCACCCATCCTCTTCCCCCCGGCACCAGTGTTAGTCTTCCAGGAGACGTCATATGGTGAGCTGCTTTACCTTCCACAGAACGACAGTTGTGTCACAGGAATCATAACTCTCTACACGTATAATGGAGTAATGATAATAATAATTATAATAATGTGACCATTTATTTTGCAATACAGGCTTGGCAATCTTCTGCAAATTTTATCTAAATTATCTTTGTAAATTGTTTACAATTTGAAAATACATGTTATTTCATTTGAATTTGGTATAAGCAATATTGTCAAGAAAGAACATGCAATGAATTTTAATCCGATCTCCTTTTAACACAGGTGTCCACCAGCTGGTGGCATCGGGGTCGGTGTTGAGTGTGGCACCGGACAGGATTGTAGCCAAGAGAGCGGTGCTGAGTGGCTACCCCTTCAAGATCAACAAGCGTTCCGCCGTCATCAGATATATGTTCTACAACAGGGGTCAGTGCAGCTAGCTTTTTACTGCATGTATTTACCCTGTCTCTCGAGAATTGAACCTTCCCACTGGAGATGCACTATGCATGATGTAAACACAATTAACTGTGAATGGAGCCTATTTATTGATAAAGTAGATTTTCAAATATTCCTGTAATGTACCAATGTCACTTTTATTTTCAGAGGACATCATGTGGTTCAAGCCTGTGGAACTGAGAACCAAGTGGGGCAGGCGGGGCCATATCAGGGAACCTCTGGGTAGGTGGCGTTTTAGTAGGTGGGGCAGTGCAAAACGTACCTTGAAGTCCAATTTGGACCCATTTTGAAATGAACTAATGCATGATTAGTCTAAAAGTAAAGAATGATATTTAACCCTCTTCATGCTGAAGGCAACTGGAGATGCCCCAAAGAACAATGCCTGTGCTTCATACAGCAGGCAGAGGGTTAAAAGAATCGATTATTTAAAAAAAAAAAAGATGTATCTTTTCATGCACTGATAGCTTTTTGTTTACATGCAGGTACTCATGGACATATGAAGTGTGTGTTTGACGGAAAGATGAAATCGCAAGACACCATTCTGATGAACTTGTACAAGCGCATGTATCCCAAGTGGACATACAACCCACACGTGATGTCGCCAGCCACGGTGAAGGATTACGTGACAGCAGACATGGACAGCGAGGAGAAAGATGGCGAGGGAGCGGCATTTCAAATGTTTTCTTGAAGACAAATCTGTCAATTATTGATTCTCATTGTGAAAGTAGAGTTTATCGAGCTGTGCTTCAAAACGTGATGAAAGTCAGTAGATGTACAACCCAGACCAGGACTGTGGACCTCGACCTTTCCACTGTACGACCCTAGCATAGAGTTCTCGTCTTGATCATATATCTGGTGGAACACAAGTCACCAAAGTTACCTGAATCTGACCCAGAGTTTGAACCTTGATATTTGCAGGATAATGTTAAGATTTTATTTATATGCATTGTTCTACTGTACAGTGGTGTTATTATGAATGTTTATGATACATTAGTGGAATGTACATTCCTTGTATATAAAATTAAACATTAAAATCAGTACGGAAATTATAGAATGGAGGTGTTTATAATTTGTATAAATTATAGTAAATACTAATCATCCTTGGTCTCACATGTTTGCTGCAATATTCAGCACTACGGATGTTGCAGGTTTCCTCCCGCCATAAACTGATAAGCTGTGAAAGAATCTTGAAAGAGGCTCTAAACCCCAATTTAAAAAGAAAGAAGTAAATGCCATCACAGCCCAGCTGCTCGCAGGGATATCATTGACATCATTATGAACGGCATTTGTTGTTGGTTCACGACTCTATACACTGGCCAGCCTGTGAGTGCAGCTTGCACAAACAAACCCACTCATTAAATTTATACCCCTCTTCCGGTCTTGTTTCCATGATTTCTTTTGTTCTAAGTGTATGTGTATATCCGGATACACGTACACTTTCTCAGAGACAGTGTAGGTAATATATCAGAAATGAACATACACTTTTTCAAAGCATTTCGGAGAAAGTGTACGAATATCGGAAATACACTGTCCCTTCATCGAGTTGTGCCCGAACCTGGGATCTGCTTCATTTGTTGTTGGTGATAAAAACAAATCTTGATTCCAGTCATTACCACAGGACCAAATAGCTGATTGAAGATAAGACCATTCGTTTATCTATTTATGACTGATCCATATTCACTCACTGATTCAAGAAAGTCACGTGGCTATGATAACAAATCCATGTGCAGCACGAAATAATTGTTCATTCAAAATCATAAACAGTTGATGAGGGTCCCAATGGGTGATCCATTATAAATTGCACTATTATACATTTATTTTCTCATTAATTACACATATTTTACATTTAAATTGTATGCCATGTAGTACTCAACCGGAAGAGGGGTATAAGACAGTTACATCCATACTTTCCTCAGTGCATCAGTCAATATCTCAACAGTTTTGGTCGCAAAACTGTAGGGATATTGACCGATACACCTCGGAAAGTGTGGATGCAACTCTTACGTATATTGCAAACATATCTCAAAAACAAATCTAGGTTCTTGAAATATTTATTGAATTTCCAGGAACAAGGAAATCGAGTTTTTAGTTTATCCTCTTTTGTAAACTTATAATTTACATGGAAAGAGGACAACCCTAATGAAGACAAATTATGACATGAATCCACAATGGTCCACAAATTTCTCCTGATCAATAATCTCCCCAACCAAAAAAAAGATAATAATGTAAATTACTCATCAAATATACTGGAAGAATTGCATTACTTCATGATAAATGAACTGTTTCACAATATTTAATGAGGATAATGTCATTTTCAGCTTCAGCTTGGCCGTGTCAACCCTCCTTGCACTGTCTTTCAAACATATCCTTTAATATTGAAAGGCTGTCACTGAAACGTAGCTCATTCTTGAAGGCTTGTTCTTTCCATCTGAAACATACAAGAACCCACATGGAAATGTGATTAAACATGCAGATAGTAATTAAATTTCAAAATTATATTAATTAAAAATAATATTCTTGAAATAAAATGGAAATAACCAAATTAATTCTTATCTAAAGATGTTTTACTTTGCAGCGGGAATATCTGACCCATAGGTGACAATCTTATCTAAAGTTGATCATGGAAGAAATTATTGCAATAATGCTTGTTAGAAATGAACCAGTGTAAGCTAATATTAGTAATAAAACAATGACTGAAGTCTGATTGGCTTAAGGAAACGTCCTTTAAATAGTAAGTCTTCTAAGACAAGTACCACGTACCGTAGTCTCACGAGTTTCCATCTAGCCATATGGTTTAACAACAGCTGCTCTGGTGGTGGTGCTTGCTCAGGATCCTGTCATTTGAAAATATTAATAAAACAATTAAATTGATATTAATAATAATTATTAATTAAAATAAAGAATGTAAAGTTTTTGTTTTGTCCCCAAAGATGGTTAATTAAAACAAATACAATTTATTTTGTGTGTGTTCCAGTTTAGACCCATTTTCAAGATTATTTCACTACTATTCACACAAATATGACAGTAGAATGAAGCCTGCAAACACCTCACTACAAACTCAGTGACATGACAAAAAGCATTTGTGTAATTTCAAAAGATAGAACCTGGAAACATTGCATAATATCTATTCCCATAGTGTTAATACAACTATGCAGCGTTTCCCATAAAAACTTGTGATCAACACCAAAACTTTGTAAGCTTACATGAAATGAATCCTCATACACTGTTCCCCTTCATATAAGATATTACTTACTGCATGTATGTCTAGGGGTGTCTCTACGATATGGACTGGTGACGGTATTCTGAGATCTCTGACTTCATCTGTTATTTCTTGTTTGACTGGCCCCGGCAGAGAATAAATATCTGGGAAGCGGTCTGGCTGTAACAGTAACAATGGCAACCATAAACTTCTATATCAGAAGCCTCACGAGAATGTACTAGTTTTTCAGAATATTTATTTTTGAAAAATATTTTATCCTTGTCTTGTGTCTTTCAAAGCCTAGCTATGGGCGAGATATTCCTGCTGCAACGTAAAACATTAATTAATTAATTCCTGCATTACACACATTTATTTGAATTATTCTTAGGACACATTGAT
This sequence comes from Lepetodrilus fucensis, assembly GCA_032361325.1. NCBI lineage: Eukaryota > Metazoa > Mollusca > Gastropoda > Lepetellida > Lepetodrilidae > Lepetodrilus > Lepetodrilus fucensis. The sequence continues at coordinate 4,816 of JAUTBV010091887.1, read as the reverse complement.
CTTTTTAAAGGTACATTTCCACCTCTACCACACAAGTATTTAATTAACACCGACAGAATTAGCAGATATTCAAACAATAAATAAAATAAAAAAATTAAACGTACATCGTCATCCTCCGACTGGTTGGGCTCAGGGTCAGGGGTGGGTGTGCGGACCTGTGGCCCCAGGTTCTGGTTGCTGGGCTGGTTCTTCATCCATGCACGGCACACAGGGTACAGCGGAGCCTCTTCCTCAAACTGAGCTAGATCCACGCTCCGGTCAAACAGCTTCATTATGTAGCTCTCTAAACAAGTGTTGTATACATCGTACACAAGGGTCTTTTCAATCATCTTACGACATGCTACTCATTATTCATTCCTTGCTTTTCAAAGAACTAAAGTTAAGCTTCAGGGCCCTTAAAATTTCACCAGGAAATCTAAATATAGTGTATATATAAATAATCCCAGATTGGCGATATCGTTGACCAAATAATCTTTTTCGGTGGGTGGTCTAGATCAAGAAGGTCTTAGCTAATTCAAGTTTTAGTTGGTCCTCAAGGTAGTGCTCCATTCTAGTTGTCCTTTCTGTATTTTCTGTCTGACGCATGCATAGTTACCAAGGATCAACACTGCACAGTGTAACTGCACATGTGTCAGACAGAAAGTACAGAAAGAACAGCTAGAAAGGAGCACTACCCAAGTCTTTTATACCTTTCTTGTTAATTGCAGACTGATCTCATACTGATTAGTTAAATATCTCATACTAGTTAGTTAAATATCTCGTACTAAGATAACAATCAGTGTCATGAAGATACTACTATATCTGCTAGCGGACTATTGATGAGCTGAAAGTACAACTGTACTACACTGAACTTACGATGTAGGGAACCAATTTCAGCTTCCTCCTCATCTTTCCTTTTTCTTTTCCTGGCTCGGCCCCCAGTCTTTCTTGGTGAACTCACAGGAGAAGTAGCACTGCAACATTAGTTCAAAAAATATCATCAATCTTTAAATATCATACTTATTTTTCTTCAGATTTCAAAGTGACAATGGGGGACATAGTTAAAATTCATATATTATTTTTAAACATGCAAAATATTTTCTTTCAAATATTTGTTAACACTGTATAACAAGATTAATGAATTTCACTTTGCATTTAGTGGTAATAACCAACATCTATATTAAATAAACTGGCCATATACGGTATATTCAAATTGCATTGAAATTTGCCATGATTGACTGAGGATATGTTTTGGATGTCATTTGAGAAATATTGGTCTGCAATGTTATTGTATGAATGAACTTCAAACTAAATTTCCTTTTCTTATCTGGTTACAAACATCTTAGTAGTGACTTAGTAGGGCAAGTTCATAATGATTTAGACCTATCTGCTTAAACTGGAAATAAATGAATGTTTTGTGTCAAGTTGAGCATATACAAAGCATGTGTGTTGGGAAATTGATCTGGGTTTGTTTTTTTCCAGAGAAAAACGCCTTTTTATCATGGTAAATTTCTTACGTGCAAAATAGTAACTTATGCCAGTGTCGAGTTATCCTTCTTGATTTGTGGGAACAGTGAGCTAACGTTCGATTGTCGTCCTTAACAACAACAATGGAGTCAGATTCCAATGATGAATTTCCAGCCATAGCGAGTGCATTTGAGCTCACATCGGCACATGTTACATTGTAGATCAGCTCTAGATAGATATGTGCGTTAAAACCAACATTTACAAACAATGATTGGATGATCCGGCGAGTGCGACTTTACAATTTGGAGGTCTTACCTGAATCAGCCGAGATAGCGGCATGCATTCAACTTTCAACAATGTCTGTTCAGGCTGTGACGCGCAGTTAGCATGGTTAGGTGGAGATTGTGCCTGGATAGATGCTAGATAGAACTTAATTTACTCGAGAATAACGGACAGACGACAGATTCTGGGAGAGTGACTTCCCTTACTATGTAGGCTACCTACGGTGAACTGTTAGGGCCATGTTTTGTTGACTATTTGACCTCGCCAAGTTCAGATTGTTAGCTGTTTTGGAGAGAATTCATGTGCACTTACAGATTTTCATTGGCCAAGTTAATTTCAATTAAATATTAAAAATACAAAGAACTGAAAAATGATGTCAAATTGTATATTGTTGAGAAGATAAGCATACCTATCTATTTTTTTAAAGCAAAATATGTTGGAAAAAAATAAGGCCTATATATCATTATGAACTTGCCCTTTAAACAAAACAAAATAACATTTAAAAATAATTAGAATTAGGTGCACAATAAGATGCTGGACACTGACCATATTATGACACTGGGCTGACTGTTTGACCCCTCCCCTTCACTGGAAGCTTGACTGGAAACAAGGCAGAAAATAACAAGGAATGGAACATTCAATGAATAATGGTCCGAAATGCGAAAAGATGTACTTATGATATTTATCATTTCTTGAGTGATAATGCTACATATAATACTCAAGATTTCCTAGGCATATGTTTCATCATACATGATCAAAATTGTCATTGCACATGTCTAGTTGTTGCTAGACAAGCTTTCATGTTTTGTGGGCCGTCCTGTAGGTCGTTCGTGACGTCACTCTAGCATTGCTTTTGTGACCTCTAGCATTGCTTTCGTGACCTCTAGCATTTCTCTAGATCCTCGAGAAACCGCCCGAAGTGGGCCACTATCGCAATCTATCGATAGTTTGATCTATCGTTACACCCCTAAATGTTACCTAAAATTTATTTTTCACATTTAAAAATAATTAGAATGAGGTGACCAGTATGCTGGACCGAATCAGAGAATATGCTAGCTCCAGATGGTACCTGCAGACCATAACAGACTTTTTATATAGGTATGTCACTCGGGTAACAGCTAGAGAGCATCCGATCATGTAAACTGATATTTTCCCTCTGCCTTGAATTTGATTCTTCATTTTACATGATGGGGTTCTCTCTAGCTGTTACCTGAGTGACCAAACCCTATATAAAAAGTATCTTATGGTCTGTAGGTACTAGAGGAATCTCAAGCTAAGAATTTTTTTTCTCTATAGAATGTGCATGCCGATATTTCTATCTACCTTTCATCCTTTTTATCAACCAGGTGTTGGAGAGTTGCACCCAGCTTTGATCTGAATGATGCAACCTCCGCTGAAATGTTGAATGAATACTTAAAGCATATAATACTCAAAACAATAAATTAAGGACCAGCAAATATTTTGTGAAGCATGTAAATTCGTAACATATCTATACCATATCTGAGGACCTACTGTAAATTATGAAATGAATGCGAGCAGAATATTAATGCGAAAAATGCAACCCTGTATTGTCGCATTTAATTGCTGCGCGTTATTAAGGTAAGACTTGGAGGAAAACATGTATGGAGGCATGGTCATTCGCATTTTATTGGCGTCGCATTTTATTGGTGTCGCATTTACGTATAAAATCTAGGTCGCATTAAATTAGTGACGCATTAATTTCATGATTTACAGTAATTACAAATGTTACCTGATTTCCATCAGCCGTTTTGAAATTGAATTCTTGTGTGTAAAAAACAGATATGACATCACAAGTACCCGAGTTACGTTAACCAGACCAGACACATTCGCTAAGCACCAAAAATACACACCTTCCAGCTACGTACAGTAATTTAATGCTATTCAAAAGCATGTTTGTATTTGTATGCCGTTTCACTAATGCCATATTTTCATGATGTTTAACAGAACCAAAATCTAAACTTGTGTCATAATCATTCAATCAAGTTCTGTTATCTGCTATGTTTACATGTCTACTGTGAAATTAACATAAAATCAATCACGTGACGCATGTCAATTTTTTAATCTATGGAAGCGAAGTTGGGCCAATCCTTATCCGTTTTATCATATGTTTGTTCACATTTCATTGAAATTTCAAATCATTGACGATGTTAAAATATTTATTCTATAGTCATTTATACCGTGTAGTGTCCCCTTTTCGGGGTAACCTTGCTTTTGTAGTACTTACTAAAATGCTACTTCCTCCTACAAAACTCACAGAATCACACCACTTTTCGAATATATTTGACATCTGACACTTCCCCCGTTATATCGTGCAGAATTGGTATAAATCCCACCGGCAAACGTATATGGTGTATAAAATTTGCAAATAAATAATTGCAAGCTCTAAAAAATATTACAGACACATCGTCTGCTCGCTGGCATGTCTAGCATGATATTCATGTGCGCTCAATGGAATGTCGCTTGTCGATTTCAAAATATGTGGGATCCTGTTTGGACCATTTCTTATATGGATTTTGTCAATGTTTATTAATTTTACAAACGAATTTCATATTCATCATAAAATGTCTTTATATAAAAGAGAAAGTTATAGTATTTTTAATAGACAAAATTCAATTTCCAAGATATTTTAGTATAAAGTTTCTCATTTTTCAGATCAGATCTCATATTTATGTTAATATTTTTATTTAAGGGAAATTGAGATTATTTAAAATATTTTGTGGTTTATTTGTGTAATGGAATGTTGCCAAACAGTTTTTAAAAAGTTTTTTTGTTACAACTAGATCTCTGTGAACACACATTTTTCTGTTTACCACGGAAATGGGTCAATCTCATTAAAATGAGATCCGAAACTAACGCTCAAACAGATATATATGACACTCGCTTCGTAAACGGTCTGAGGAAATGGCCATACAAAACCTGTTCAGATGAACCCTGACCGGAGCCAATCATAGCCTCGCCTAACAGATCTTCGGGGCGGTTTAGAAACTTTTAGCACCGTTTGACATGTTTGTCGGTGTCAGGAGCTTGCACATTCGGAATTTACCGATATGTATAACGGGACACTTTC
>JAUTBV010091876.1:0-18128 GCA_032361325.1 Lepetodrilus fucensis | reverse complement strand
TTCTACTTATACTGAAGTATTTAAGCTTGACATTAAATGATAAAAGAGATTATTAACCTTGTGTCTTTAGATATCGTATATATCCTGCATTTAGGGATAAACTCTATGCATTAGACTTGCTGAAGCTCGTCTAATACAAAGATTATCCCTAAGTGCAGGATATATACAATATCTGAAGACACAAGGTTAATAATCTCTATTTACGATATTTTACAGATTCATTCAAATGAAATTAATCTTTAATATATTTCAAACCACATGACAGTAGTATCCTTATCAAAATGTTCCCAAAGAAAATAATTATAGTTTGCATATTCATTCAAATGAAATGAATCCATAACATATATTTCCAACGACGTGCATCCTATTAAAATATTCAAATAGACATAAACGATATCTTGCATATTCATTCAAACAAAATGGATCCTTAATATATTTCCAACCAAAAGTATCCTTATCAAAATGGTCCCAAAGACAAAACTGTAAACTCCACGTGGGCCCAAAGCCATTAAACAACCTCAGGATGTCTATATCAATCTCGGCCCAAACTTCTGTCACTCCAAAATCCCTTATCCAAACACTGATCAAACACTTTAAATCAGTCTTTCTGAAATCAGCTTTCGGCAGAGATGTTCCGGAGATAAATCCTAGAGCTCTACAGTCCGATTTGAAAGAATTCCGGAATGGCCCAGCTCCGATGGTTGGTTGTTAATTTATCAAAGATACGGTTTGTTCCAACGCCCGTGGGCGAAAACACATCAATACCCAACTGACTGAAAACAATAATTTACAACTCCTTGCGATACATAAATGTTATTTTATATGTAGATGTGTATAAATATTTACAAGGGTCAAGAACTACATACACTATAGCTTTGAACCAACGTCCTGTTAATACCAATACGGGCAATAGACGACAAATTCTGGCTCAAATGTCAAAATAAATATTACTGGAAAACCACGGCAACTCATGCGCGTGGTATGGGAACTCGTGCGTCAATCATTATTGAACGCAAATATTCGTGGTTTCGTAACCTACTATTTAGAACTGGATCAGGAGCCACATGGCATGGGGACTCTGAGAGAAAGATCTCTCCAACCAACTGCAAATTACTCTCCTCTCTCGGGCGATTAGAGACAAAGTCGGAAATAATTAGCGCTGCCTCATTACATCTACGGATATATTGCAGGGTATTTCTACAGCTGTTCTATGTAATACAAAGACCCCTGTAGGTTTACATTCGTCCCTGTTATAGAAGTCTCGTTAAATCGCTTAAAATAAAATTCAAATGTATTTGTATTTTTCTTCTTCTACACACATCCCAACACTCTCATGTTGAGCAAATACAGAAGTAGATTTCAATGAATTAAAGTATTGTTGAATCTTATAGGCTATAGAACTTTACATAAGACGTAGGTAAAAGAAATATGCACAGAAGAGGATTTAAATAAATTAATATTACTGAAATTTATACGATGTATGACAAATGTATGTAAAATAACTAGTGTTTGTGATGAACTTAAACCAAGGTATACTGAGGTTTCCGATGTATACGCTGTGGGTCTACTCCGCGATTCTGAGGATAAAGCGGACTCACAAGGGAGATTACTGGAGTATATACGAGGAGCAAGGTCAAGACAAGGTCACAAACTAAGCCAGACAAAGTTATCCTCATCAGACACAGTAATTGCAAGTTAATCTGGTTATCAGTCACATGCTATAGCACTGTCTGCTTTGAATAGGAGGAAAACTCAAACATGTTTGGATTACAAAATTATAATACATGTTTATGTAATTATTCACCTAAAAAGCATTATATTTATTCTACAAATTCACAATTAACAAAAACATATTTAGTCTTTATTTAGTCTTGGATCACATTTCTTTAAGTTTGTACATTAACCCTCTCCATACTGACATCCCTGAAGAGCAGTTTCTGTGCCTAACAGGGAAAGGGTTAAACCAAGTTGGATCCATTTATACATTAGGTTAAAAAACCCACCATAATTTAAATTTGTACCTGTACTTTAGCACCATGATTTAAAACAATAACACCCTAGTTCGCTAGTTCACATACATATCTTACTGTATATTTAGAGTAGATAACAAAACTCCAATAAATGTCATTTGATGAAGAAAACTGAAGCAGCTCGCCTCCTAAATAGTGTGGTACTTAACCTACTATTCCAGTTGCAGAAGCTCATAAAGACAGAAGGTCCTATTGTTATTCTTGGCAACAGTAGAACAGCTAAAGTCAAGAAGCATCGAGAAGCATCTCAGAAAACTCTCTACAACACGTAAACAAAGGCCGCGCGATGCACTACAGAAATACAACAATTCTGTCGGATATAACCAGCAGAGGCTGGAAACCATGATGTAAGTAGAAGATGCACTTCATCCAGAACTGAATGCGATTTCTTATCGAAGCAAATTGAGAAATATAACCACCTGGATGCTATTCGGTTTGGGGAATAATGAAAACATCAGCTGCCTAAACACAAGCAATGTTCCATAAGGTATACCAAGTTTCGTGAATAATGGGAAATGTCAGAATCTTGTACGTCTTCGGTTTTGGCCTTTGGAAAAGGACTTCAAACTTGATGAAGGAGTCTTCGGGTATCTTTGTGTCTCTGTCATGGCTTGTTGGTTGAATTGGGGTTTAGAGTTGCTTTCAATATTCTTTCTTTCATATCATGGCTTGTATGTTTTGTATGCACATGCCATACTTGTACAAGGCCAGATTTCTACAGGCTGGTAGTACTGGTATCTAAGGTACTGCATGGTGTCATTGGATGTTGATAGAGACACACTGGTACCATCCTTGGTTTTTCAGTACCAGCTGGTGCTCGCAGGTTTACTGCAACATTCAGCACTACTGATGTTGCTGGTTTCCTTCTGCCCTAAACTGACAAGTCGTGATGTATGTGAAAGAATCCTGAAAGCGATTCTAAACCCCAATTCAAAAAAAATAATTAAATAAAAAAGTACGGTTTACATAATTTTCTGCTGTGTTAAAGCATAGGGTACATCCTGATTTAAGCTAGTACTAAAGTATGACCCTGTTGTGAAACACAGGACTGAAGATTGATACTCTGATGCTCTTGGCACAAGGGGTGTTTACAACATACCTCAGCTGAGCTGCTCAATGAGATAACGGTGTACAATAACAATATGAATACATCCAGTAACTGAGCAAACATGGACAGCAGCCATGACAAACTTCAACAACTTCTGGAACTGAAGAGATAATTGGCAATCCTGAAAAAACATGATATACCCTGCATGATAACATAACCGTTCCCAGTCTGTTTCCTGATACTCAAAACCATTAAGAGAAAAAACATCAACAAAGTCCTATCCCTCTTCACAATGACAGTACATTAGATTCCGTAACAATGTGTCCAAGATAACAGATTTATCAAATTAATGCAAAACATAATTGGATTTAATCTTGTCGTTTTCCGGTTTTATTCATTATTATTTTTCTAGCTCCCTCCACCCTATGGCTGAGAAATGATAGCAATGCACCTGTTCCTTGTTCCTGCTGTAATTAACCAGCATATCTATGGTGGATTGCCTCCCTGTTGTAGCTCTCGCTTGCTACAAGGTAAGAATGTTCTCATCAAGGACACCCATACAGCCGACAGTCCGCCATGACTTACGATGACAACGTACATTTTCCAGCTTTCCCGCTGGCACCTTCCACGTGATTTACACAGATTTTTTTCGTACATTTCAACACATTTAACGGGCAGAAACAGAAGGCATTGCAAATAATTGCTTAATAACACCATATCATTGAATACTTGAAATAGAGAATAATATCTTTGCCTTTGATAATGGCAATGAAAACTACAGGCAGGCCCTTGTCTAGACGTTATCTTGGTATAATACAGCATTGCACTCGTTCGTAGATCATTACCGTGAATTGTTCAAATACTTGGACAACAAAGATGGATTTTCAAAACATTCTTGGCTCAATATCCATACATTAGCCCCCAATGAGAACACTCCAAAAATGTTTTGAAATTACTAATAAAATGTACAGATAACCTGATTTCAGCCTATGAATTTAGTCTTGTATATCCAGATGATAAAGAAAACCAGGTTCCTATTTCATAATATTCTAAAGTATCAATTCTGTGTTCCACCATACACAGCACTTATTTGTTGTTGTTTCTTTGGGTATTTTTATTACTAATTTAGATTTCTTTCTACACAATCACAGGCTACGACAGGTAAATGCTCATATAGACATTAAATATGACATGAAGAAATACCATTGATGACCACCTTTCAAAAATTGGCATTCAAAATTTTGCTAAACACATTATCACTACTAGTTGGAATCCTAACCAATGCGAAAACAAACATCGACAACAGTCAATGAGATTCATTGCAGGAAACATCATTGGCTCCATCAATGGTGGTCCAGTGGTGCCACAACATGTTGTCTCCATCAATGGTGGTTTGTATAGCACAACCTGTCGTCTCCATCGATGGTGGCGTGCTCTGGGCAAGGCTGATGGTACACCCATCACCAGAGGCTTCACATTGTGCGGACTGTCGGGTATATATAAACCCTTCCTGAACACTGCATACTTCTCTGTAGCAGCAAGAGAGACACATAGCCTGCTGTAGGAATGCTTCCTGGCATTCAACAGAGCAAACAATTTGCAATCTTGTATCCTAATCATCATTGAACAGCAATAAGCTGTTTCTTACTGATAGATGAAACTGCTGATGGCCTACATAACTGTGTAAAGATGTGTACAAATCGATTCTAATTGTGAAATTAAATATTCTTAGTGTCGTTGTTTTTTCATAATATAGAATATTACTTTCATTATTTCGCTAAAACTACAGCAACTAAATTCAATTTTAACAATATAATCTTATTCTTATTGTTTCTCCAAAATGTTCTTTCTAAAATGTTAACTACAGCAATTAAATTAAATGTTAACAAATATTTACATTAGTTAATAAAAAGTCTTCACTTACGATAAATATTTAAGAAATATTTTTATCTCTATCCTTTAGTGTCAAGGTTAATGTCATGCCCACACTTTATTACTTGTGTTTATTTCACAACACAACATACTCATATTATCTATTACCCATTTGGCTGAATTTCATGCCAAGCCTTAAAATACGAACTCCATTTCCAAACAAGATTTACTACACTCTTCTTGCATTTTCTGTTAACTCTCTCCATGCTGGAGGCAACCAGAGATACCCTAAAGAGCAGTGCCTGTGCCTAATCCAGCAGTGAGAGAGTTAATCAGCTACGCCATGGCTAAAAAACAACTAGGCTAGCCGCCATTTCATAAGTTAGTACGGTAGTAACATTACTCCAATCCCAAACTGCCAGCAATCAAAACACTTCTGTGTAATGGGCTATCTTGTGTGCATGTTATTTTCACCGACTGAAGATTGCCATGCAGTCGGGACATATAAACTCAGAATGTGGATAAACGTGCAGATATTGCGTAAAGTTTTTTGCCCAATTTGTAGTTGGATGAACAGCGTGTTGGCGAGGTGTTAAACAGCGTGGTTTAGCTCCAATGGATGGCCCCCTACCGTGACAGAGTCTATCTGTATCCAATCAGTAGACAGGTGCCCCACGTCTGGTGGACCCACACCAGCGTCCCCAGGTGGTCGCGAACCACCCCAACCGCCACCCTACCACCATGCCCGGAATACTAAAACACAGCTTCAATATCGTTATTCCACAGTTCCCTGGTAAACTCGCCAATCCCCAGGTATCTCTTGATACCGACTTATCATTTTTCTGAACTGTTACTGCAGCTGATGTTTTCAGAATGAGTGGGTGAATTGTTATTTAATGACACTCCAGGAATCTGTGATTAATAGTGTTTTAAGAGACACCTACACTTATGGGAATTACTATATCCTATAAACTATAGATATATAACATTTGATTTGAATACTATAACCCACTAGAATAGTGTAGAGCTTTAAGAATTAACCTTTAAGAATTTACCCAGAAATAATGTATTTCTGTCGCAGTGGGAATATTTCACCCATACATGACAGAAATAATGTAAACCAGACTTCATTTCATATATGCTGGTATAAGATTCTAATCACCAATGCCACATACCTAAACCACAAAACCATACTTAATGTTCTAAAATTGTGATAAATTTTATTTAATGAATTTTGTCCTCCATTTGCATTTTAACCTTCTGATTTTAACACTCGAAAACAGATAGAATTGCAACATTTACAGGAACATGCTTCCCAATATACTTTAATTCATTTTATATCATGCTTATAATGATAATGTTGATCTAGAGCATTTTATATAAAACCAATTTAACTCCTGTAGTTTCGGATATCGGTCAAGCACGCTCTCCTCAGTGGATGGCTCTGACAATGATTTCAGAAAGACGAAATAGGCCAATTTTGCAATAAAACAGATGTGGAGTTATAAATGAAGGCACCAATGGGATGTTTTAATTGATGAAAGTCTCACATCAGAGGTAGGACTGAGAATGATAAATGCTACACGTTTCCCATGTTGATATCTGTGATGCTCCAATGTTATCAATATCATACCACCACATGGCCCCGATATTGCCCGATAACGCAATATGTAAACCTGCCTCACTGAAAGAATTTAAAAGAAGGAATGTAAATATATTCAAATGTAATACTTCTTTTAAATATGATCCACAATTTGTGTAATAGACTTCATTTGAAAATGTGTTGTTTTTTTGGTGTTGTTTTTTTTTAAATCAAGAAATGTTATTTTGGCAAAGGTGGAGATCATAGCCCCCGTCACTTTTATTATTTAATTTTGTCAAATGAGCATGATCTCCACATTTGTCATTATTTTAATGATATAGAGCTCTACTTTTTATTTTAACTTACAAATATAAAACAGCAATTTCATGAAAATAATACACTACTAGCTTTATAAATGTAACTACCATTTTAGGTACATGTACATCATAATAAACTTAATTAATTGATGAGGAAAAGAAGGAATCCCTGGTAGATGCCCCAAAAGACCAAACCATAGAACCAAAGCAAATGGATCAGACCCCTATGGAATCCACAGAACCATCGTAGCGCTATGAGAGTCGTAAGTCTATGTTAGAGTATGGGAGTTACGTCTCTCGTAGCCGAGTTACGACTATCCTAGCCGAGTTACGACTATCCTAGCCGAGTTACGACTATCTTAGCTGAGTTATGACTCTCCCTAGCCGAGTTACGACTCTCATAGTGCTACGATTGTTGGGTGGAGCAGGACCCCAGGCCTTAAGGACGGCACAACCTCAAGCTAGTTTTCTACCAGAACATGTATACACTTCCACACTGGCATGCTTTGAAGACAACATGTAAACATCGCAGTTAATCAACAGCAGTAAGCCAAGGCTTCAACCATGCCATTTGGAATAAGCATGAAAACCCAGGCAGCAATGGTCAGTGCTAAACTCTTGGACACTGCTTGACCCCTGCAGCACCATACCATCCGAAATGTTCACATATTGATGTCCGAAATGTTAAAAATGCCAAAATATCTTGTAATGTAATTGTTCATCAAATGTTTGGGGAAATAAACATGAATATTGGGGGAAATAAAATGCAATAAAATTTGAAATAATAAAATGAATTGTTACGTTGCATTATTTATATAGCGCAATTACTCAGAAAAAGTCTGCTCAAAGGTGTTTAATCATATGCTCGCGTAAAATAAAATATTATTCTGAGGTATTAAAATCAATATTATATCAAATTCAAAGCTGTTTCCTTTCTATAGAAAAATATTGATCTATGTATTAGTACATATTCCAACCAGAGCAATACATGTACTATACATGATTGTTGTATTTACCACACAACTAACTACAACTAGACAGCTGCAGCCAATTACAAAACAATGTTATACAATCGTCTTCAAACCACATGACAGTGATGAGTCACAAATATAACTGGATTAAATTATTTATTATGACTGTTTGTAATCTGATTAAATGTTAATATGGGAATATGCGGGAGGGATCAACTTGCTCATAGGTTGGGGGAAAAAACTTACTTTTATCGACCAAAGCCATTGGTGGTAAGCCTGAAATAACAGTGTATGTAGTCAGTGGATGAGATGATCGTTCATTCTGTTGTCTTCATGAACCGCCTCCAGATTCTGACTGGAGGTAAATACTCAGGGCTCGACAATAAGGATCGTCAGTCGACCTGGGACAAGTATTATCCACATGCGGACAAGGGAATAGCCCAGATTAACAAGCCCTTTACCTACAGGGCAAGTAGCTTCATGTCGGACAGGACACAGGGGCAGGTGCCTCAAAATATTAATGTAGAGTCCTATTTGCTGGACATTTTTCCATATAAAATATGCCCTGTATATTATGCACTCATTGGTGATTGTACACGTAACCTGGACCCAGAGATTACCAATTTTTTTTAATATGATTACATGCTCAAGCTCAGATTTTATATGGAGATTTGTGATCAAGCATTGAGATAAAAGCATGAAATCGTACTAAAATATGTTACGTAATCTTGGGGCCAAAACTAATGTATAAAAGTGGGTGGTGTAGAAATTATTTTATGTTTTAAGATTTGATACCACATTCTGCACATTGACTAGTAGATTCTTATATATTACGTTGAACAACTGAGACAAAAGTTATATTGGATTTAATGGGAAAACATTTACAGAAACATGTTTCTTATTTTAGTAGTAATTTTGCATAATCATCCATGTACACTATATCCAATTTCACTGACACTAGGACAACATTGGCACGTGTTTAATTAATGACGTTAAATCTGAAATTAGAGTAATTGATTGTTTAAATAGTATTTGATGTCAGATGATTAGCTTCCCTTTCCATAACAAAGATAATACTGGAGCAGACAAAAATATAAACTAAAAAAGGACAAACTCTATTTACGACAATCTCCAAAAAGGTCAATACCCAAAAGGACAATCTCAAAACAGGTAATTGTATGCCATCATCTCTTCAAGAAGATGACGATCAACCATCAGGTATAAAATTGACATTTATATATATGGCATCACATTAAAAGCAAATTCACCCATCCTACACATTAATGATTGCGTTTAGACACTGATAAATGGATGTGTCTTTATAGACATGTTTAATTTGCACAATTACGTCACTATGCCATACCTTTCTCCTAGACTTGGCTGATACCAGGTTCCTGTAAATAGTCATCAAGCCGGCTAAACCTAATAATGCAGAAATATTTACCAGACATCCAGAGCAATGACATTATGAATATTGCGGTGTGTGCAAAACTGGAACTGGAACTACCTGGTGTAAAACAGTCACAGATTCCTACAGATGGCAACCTACCACTAAGCTCCTGTTACTGACAAACTGTACACAAATATCACTACCTTTATCTATATTCAGCCAGCTTTAATAATCATTCAAAACCCAAAACAAGGGGGAAAAAATTAATGAGAGAGCATTCTAAATGCAATTTAATGAGAATGAAATCTGGATTCAACCAACACCAGATGCAAGATGCATCTTTTTAAAAAAATAACCAATGTTTAACCCTATTTCTGTTTGAAACAACAAGTGTTCTTGTAGATCAGCGATCGTGGTTATCCAGCAATGCAAGGGTTAAACATTGAAAAATGTACTAGTTTCTGATAATATATGGAAAAGAAAATTAAACCTGAAAATCCTCAGGAAATCCTTCTGGATAGAATCATTACAAAATTCACAACATTTCTGAAATTATTCCAAGTACAGTTTCCTGTCAAAGGCCAAGCAGATGGAGTTGATTGTAAACATGGAATAAATTGCATGAAAAATGGCCGCTGATGTTTTACAAATTTCCCACACTGCCATTCTTCAAAGATCAAAGACCTTTTAATTTGGTTAATTAAGACCTATTTACTGTAATCTTCTGAAGTCACATTCAAAGATAGACCAGCCAAAATGTGCCACTGCCTTCATGCCTAGAGGTAGAGACACACAACCAATACTCCAGGGAAGATAAAACCATTCTACAGAGATACGACGACTAACCAAGCTCATGCTTAACATCTTCATACCCGATATCAGTCAAGATATTACTGGAGTCAAAGTCCATTATAAAACCCAGATACATCTTCAAAATGAATCCAGAGACATGATGACATGACCTTGATCTGGCACACTCCTTGGAACACACCAGCCCCGCCTCTGGATATGGGTCGACACGAGTAAGACGGGCCTCATGAACATATGGCAGGGATGAAAAGATTCTGTGTTGGTATCAGATCAAGGTTTCCATGGCTCAATGTGCCCAGGTACATCAGTACACCAGTTACAGCTGCTGTACTATGTAGCATACTTACAATGTCTTTCCCTTACTCAAAGTAGATCTGGGATCAAATCAATAATGAATTAAAGGATTATTTAATTTACCAGTATTAGTAAATATTATCAGACAAGAAATGGGAACATTAATAATAATATATGAAAAGAATGGACAGGTAGAATTCACAACGTGTTGTTGTCATGGGAATAAAACAGGTAGAATATCGATAGAGCCTCAGATTTCAAGACAGGTAGGATATCAGTGGTTAATTTGGGATTAAGGAATGTGGCTGTGGACTGAAATAGGCTGGATATCAGTGATGGATGTGGTATTAAGACAGGCATATAGTATCAGTGTGGGCTGTGATTAGAAGAAGTATTATATAGTATCAGTATGGGTTGTGATTAGAACAGGTATTATATCATTTGTGCCAGCTGCAGACAGACAGGGATATCATGGCTACCTACAGTCTCAAGACAGGTATAGCAGTGGTGACTATAGCATTAAGACAGGGAGGATATCAGTTATGGTTCTAGGGCGAACTCAGGTAGGATACCAATGGTATCCCTGGGATTAAAAAGGGTGGATAATAAATAATTCTAGGTATGCAACAAAACACAAAACAAAGTCTATAAATATTTTAAAAAGTGAGTTAGAACTTTTTCAGAATCCATTACATTATCATGTTTTCTGTTCTGTCTTAAATATATTCTACTTAGTTTTTTTCCAGATCTACTTCAGTTTTTCACAATCACCAGACCTTCCATTAAACAGTGTGGATACAGATTGATAAAAACATTTAGAGTTTATCAAGATCACTGCCGCTAGAAAAACACCAACACTGGCAGAGAATCAGACCAGCTTGTGTCAAAAAGTCTGGTAAATAATCAAGAGTCTGGGGTTTGTCTTATCAATTGCTGGAACCTCGGAGAGATGGGGGGGGAGGACTGGGTGGAGTGATGGGGTGGGGAGGAGGATGGGCGATGGGCAATGAGGCAGGGGATCGCTGGAGGTGGGCAGGGAGGTGCAGCAACATCTCGGGAGGCACCTCAGACGCCTCAGACAGGCAGATAAGCTTATCTAATACCTGGGTATGAGGGATGTGCTTTACTTAGCCTGGAGGGCCAGGGATTGCTTAGCTTCAAGTAGGCACGGTGCTATATGATGGATGGCAGGGTTTAGTAATGCCAAGTTAACATTATGTCAGCTGTGTCACTGATTGTAAGAGGCTGGAAGGAAAACCTTCAGGAAAACTCAGCATGATGTGAAAAAGTATTATCCAGGCTTTGTGTACATAATATTATCCAGGTTAGTGTATAAAACATTATCCAGATTGGTCTGTGAAGTATCACAGGTGTTGGCATATATAATATTAAACTTTCCTTCCTTTGACTGAGATTAGTGGCTTTTTGAAAGATTTGTATTTATTTCTAACTGATAAATATACTTGAAACAAAACTTTCTTGGATATTAGTTTTCTAGTGATTTTCAAAACAGAGATATTATCACTGTGTACTTTCAATGTATACTTTTTAATTTATTTATTTTTCTTGGATTCAAAGTAGGCCTACTGCAGATTAATGTTTGAAATTCGTCAGACCTCACAGGTAGAATCGGCAATCAGTTACGCCATCTTGGTACAAAACGCCACATATTTGGTACCTCACTACAGTAAGTATTAACATATTAGCAAAGTGTTGATATCAGGATCATCATAGAATATTGAGGCTAGGATGATTAAGACTCTCTGACATGTTACAAAAGAGGATACCATGCAGACACACAGGATTCAAACTCAGACAAGACTAGAAGGATGAGCACCAATGTTTAGTCGAGAAGATACCATCCGCAATGTCAAGCAGTTCAAGCTAGTAAATAAGTCGGTGAATGTGTGAAAAAAAATCTTGACAGTTATCCTGGAAAACTCAACACAGACCAAAACATTCGAAAACTTTAGATCCCTGATACGCTGTCGTTATCAATAGGTGGAACAGAAGATGTGGCTGTGGAACTTCTTGGAGCAGTATGGCTGGCTTAGGTTGATACAGAGACGGGGCATGTAGGTGGAAGGAATTGGGAAAACACACAGGAGAGAATGTAAAGTGTGGACCAAGGCTCCGGTTCCTGAAAGATACGGTGAGATGTGCGTGTCTGATAGAGGTGTGAATCAACACACACACACCTGTTCCGAACAGAGGAGAATGGAAGGTGGAGGAAGGTGGCACAGAACAGTAGCAGGGAGGGTGGGGTTAAGAACAGTCAGATGAGCTAAAGAAGAATCTAAGGTGAGCTAAAGAAGAAAGTCAGATGAGCTAAAGAAGAATCTCAGATGAGCTAAAGAAGAAAGTCAGATTAGCTAAAGATGAATCTCAGATGAGCTAAAGAAGAATATCAGATGATCTAAAGAAGAAAGTCAGATTAGCTAAAGAAGAATCTCAGATGAGCTAAAGAAGAATCTCAGATGAGCTAAAGAAGAAAGTCAGATTAGCTAAAGAAGAATCTCAGATGAGCTAAAGAAGAAAGTCAGATGAGCTAAAGAAGAATCTCAGATGAGCTAAAGAAGAATCTCAGATGAGTTAAAGAAGAATTGTTAATTATTGATACTGAAGAGATTGAGGAAATTTGAAACTCTGACAAACCAAAATAGGAAACCATTTTCTCACAGAAGATACACTGACCAATCACCACTGTGCACAATGTGTATTAATGTACTCCTCAGGCTGGTAAGGTGTGCTTTTGATTCATGGTCAAGTTTGGAATAGATGGCTACTGGCAAATGGTTAATCAGTAGTAGTGAATTTATGGTGCATATTGCTGTTTTGAATAAGAGACACAGATGAAAATTTTAACAATAACAATCATTAGTTAGAGCTCACAATACGGTAGATTACTGACATCTATACATAAATTATTATTACAACAAAATTATCATCTGAAAAATTCCGTTCTTCAAATCTGTATCTACCAATCTCTGAACAAAGGTTACTTTTTGACCTCTGACCTACATATTGACCTCTGACCTATATATTGACCTATACAGGTCGGTCCAAGAAGTCTAGTGCCTGATGACAGACATTGCCGCAGAGTCTGGAAAACAGGATTCCTGAGATGCAGACTACATAGGGCATAGGTCAACATACAGACTCCATATTAAATATGCCTTTTGATAGGTGAGGTCAAAGGTCAAGTATTCATTCCCGCAATGTTTGGCTTGCATTCAGAGGAGATCGTAACAGAACAGGCAGGGTAGTACGAAGACTATATCAGCTTCATATTTTTTTCATCAAATATCAAAGGTAGGGCTGGATAAATGTCCGTCCCTTAGCACTGAATTATCTCCCTTTGAACTGATACCAACAAGTAACTCTGACGTCCAACGTCTTGATATATGTGTACACCGAGGTGCAATGGCATCTTACAGGAATACACCTAGGTATTCCAAACAGTGAAACTATATCCCTGCAATAAGTGAGCATAAGAGCATGGGGAATTATTCCACGTATCCGTATAAATATTTACAACTAGTAGTGTAATACGCGTGGGATGGCAGCAGCAACTTCCAAACTACTACTCCTTCTCCAAGAAATATGCTTTAATTTTCTTCCCTCTCTCTCTTATGCAAGTTCCAAGTTTATAAATTAAATCAATCGATCAAATCAAAATATACATTTATAAAGAGCTGGCATTCTGCTATAGCTGCTCAAAGGTGCTTGCAGCTTTGTGTCTCTAATAACTACTAGTTCAGGGATTGAAATTAACACTAGCCCGCTAGACCGGGCCATTTCTCCCAATGCTAACGGTATCCTAAGAGCTGATAGAAATTTGTTATTTGTATCACTATTTGGGCTAGTTTTAAAGTTAGTTTCTACCGCTGCTAGTTCATAAAGTATGTTTTCAACATTGAAAAGTGCCCATGATTTAATCAGACAACGGCATCATCATCATTATAACAATATTATTATTATTGTGTTTCTGTTCAGTAGAAAAGAAAAAAAAATCTTATTTGACAAGGGAGACTACTCTAATCAATTGAACTGTTTTCCTCAGATTCCTCCTCAATTTACTCAATTTTCCTGATTGCTAATCCGCAGCTAGAGATGAGAAGATTAGAGACTGGTGCTGATGAAGCCGAGATAAACACATTTCCTGCAGCAATTGCTTCAATTAAAACATCTAATGACCAGAGGGCACACCCTGTTGAGAATCTCTCCACATCTGGAAGACATTTGCAATATGTTGACTTGGTAATTAAACGGGTTTGTCTTACACACGCGACCATTTGAACTCATGTCACTCCACAGTATACATTACACGTCATTATTTACCTTCCAATTAGTCTACTATTACTCAATTAGTGCATTTTGCTACGAAAAGATATTCCTTACAAAAAAATATCTTCATAAATATTTAATCTTAAATTATGCTTTTTGGGTTGTGTTTTTTTTAAAAGAATTTCTGAAGAATTTATTACTACGAACTATAAGATTTTAGTTGGGTTGTGTTTTCAGATGATACATTTATAGTGTAGGGTTGGTAGGTATTGTGTGGGCAATCTTTCGGCACGTGCATGGATTACCTACCTTTGACATACAACATGGCCGCATACGAGTAAGCCACTCCCACTTCATTTTCGGCCACACATTCATATCTTCCTGCGTCAGATTCCTGACTGTTTTGAATTTGAAGATAACCTGAAATTGAAGGAAAGAGTTTTAAAGAAATGCATTGTTGTTCAGAGCAACAGTTGATGAATGGGTGTGAATAATACAACATCAGATTCATTGTGTATGGGTGATATATTCCTGTTGCAATGTAGTTTATTCATATAAAGTCAAACATAACATTATGCGGGCACAATATTGCCATGATATTAATTAGTAATCTTACGCTATTAAAGTGACTCATACACCAAAATCAAAGTTATAGAGCTGATGATCCTGTACCACATAGTGTGATTGATTCCTTCCAAATGACCTGCTATTGATAACTATGCTCATTTTTCGGTTTGTTTTTTACATAAACTGTTAGGTGAACAGCTGATTAACATGACAATGCAATGTTGCTATGTGACTTCATCCAATTGTGACACCATAATGAAGATGGAAAGTCAGGAATGAATGGCCATTTTCAAAACAAACAATTTGTTTACATCCGTCAAGTACAACATGTTTGCATGGCATTTCATGCCTGAAAGTTTGTATTCTTGCTAATATTGGTCTATATATTAAAAATGGGCATAGGTGAAATCTCCCAAGAGTTCTTTTAACATAATATCAATGACATATTTAGTAATCGTATTCCCAAATTATTAACTATTATTATGGATAGAGAAAAAAAATTCATAAATATATATATTTTCTCCTGAATGAATACATATTTTAGTGGCATGTTTCTATTCAAATACAACTAAACCTCTGTCTGCATTAGTGAGGAGCTAGCATGTACATACCTTCAGAGAAGAAATTTTGTTTCCAGATAAGTTAATGTCTTCCAGTCTGATATTTGCGTCAAGAGATCTCCCTGGGAAACAATCTCCAGAATATAAATAAAGTGAGAGTGATGTTCATTTGCATGCCAAATTAGGTACACTACCGCAAGAAGCTGCTTAGAAAAGAAATGCCATAAAATTCTCATCCCTGAATATATAAATGATATACAGTAAATCATGAAATTAATGCGAGCAGAATATTAATGCAAGAAATGCCACCGCCATATTGTCGCATTTAATTGCTGCGCATTAAGATAAGTACCGGAGAAAAACATATATGGTGTTGCATTTACGTCTAAAATCTAGAGGTCACATTAAATTAGTGACGCATTAATTTCGTGATTTACAGTATACATTATTAAATTTAGAAAGTTCTATGGAATGAATACAGATAATCAATTGATCGAATTTTGTGAAATACCTATAGTTTCTATTTGGTTTTGCGCCAAGTTTATTTCTTTGAGATTGATCAATCTTGACAGGTTCTGAAATGAATAAAAATCAAGGTAAATATTTATAGGTTTCACATACAAATCAGGTCCGTAGCTATGGGTCTTTTAATGTGGATTCGCCACTGTAACTGTACAAAATGTTTAAAAAACACAGTTAGCTAGGAAATTTATGTGAATGTCTGTGCATCTGCATATTTGCACCTGCAAATGAACAAATATTATGTGTATCAGTGGTTTCAATAGGTGCCGGCAACCGGCAAAATTGTCCGTCTATTTCGGAGTATTTCCATAATATTGCTGTCTACTTTCAATCTTGCTGATACTACTTTGTATGATTTATGCAGGTATTTTGCCTCTTACTTTTGCTACTCTGCCACCTACTTCTGATTCTACTGAAACCACTGATCTTTACATCACTGAAACATTTATTCCATATATTATTAGGCTAATAATCACTCAATGCAGTCTCGCGCTCAATTTATAGCTGGCCATGACAGACTTCCGCTAGTGGGCCGTGTGCAAAATATCCCGACCAGTGGTGTCATTTGGAATGGATTAATTGATACTAGTTATTCACAACAATTGATTGTGACAACTCGTAATCGATTCAGATTGTCGGTTTCAATAAATGTCTGCTCTATTCAACTAGTCTGGATGGTCAAGTTTGGCATGTTCAAAACAACATTTTTGATTGGATGGAATTATTTCCCACTTCTTTGATTGAAAATTGATGATCTTCTCAAGTATTATTTTCTATTTACCAGAATGATTGTAAAACATTTGGTGATTCAATATTGATCAGAACTTTCATTTTAAACCTTACTGTAATTGTTATTATTTGGGTATTTCATAATTCTGAGTATTTCACGCAAATAACTGCATGATAAAATCACCATGCTGAAGTGAATTAATTAGTACTCTACGTCGCAGTGGGAATATTTCACTTTACGGAACGCATCATGCTGAAGCAACTGATTGATCTATAAATATGTAATTTTTGGACCTTAATTGTTTATAAAATAATCTCACCCATGATCTCTGGCGAAGTTCTTGAGGGCGGTGCGCGCCACATCCACCGACTGCCGCCATCCACTGATGATGGTTTGAGGGTGGATCCTTTGTGACACCAGAAGCTCTGCCTCCTGCGAAATACGATTGACACATGAGACGAGACAGGAAGCATCAACATTGACACCAATGAGATATACTGACAGTGACACCAATGAGATATACTGACAGTGACACCATTGAGATATACTGACAGTCACACCAATGAGATATACTGACAGTGACACCAATGAGATATACTGACACAGTGACACCAATGAGATATACTGACACAGTGACACCAATGAGATATACTGACACTGGAGACAATGAACTACAGATACTACCGACACACATGAGTCACACTGCAGACATCAGATCACGTGGAATCCTTCATTTTGTCTAGCTCAAGGAATGCTGTGGCAGTGTTTGCAGGAGTTATGGAACCTACCCTGAGTAGTTCACAGGCGAGAACGACGACCGAGGTGGTGCCATCTCCTACTTCATCGTCCTGAACCTTGGAGATGTCTGAAACATGCACACACAGCTGACAATGGTCCTTCACTCATTGAAATACACTCACATTGTGTTTGTGTTGCAAGTGTTTTATGATAAATAAAGTTCAACCCAATACAATAGAGGTATTTTCAGGATTTACACTACAACAGCTTACAGGTTATAAACCACCAATTAAAATCCCATAGACGAGTGTTAACATATTTATGCATAACTACTGATTCAAATACCACAAAACAACCTACATTGCAAAGTTCAGTTCCCCAGCAATGTAGAAATCAAAGAAAAAGCACAT
>JAUTBV010091865.1:0-18133 GCA_032361325.1 Lepetodrilus fucensis | reverse complement strand
CTGTTTGCTATAAGATTCGTGCTTAGAATAGTGATACATCTTTAGACAAGATAAATAGCAGAACGTTCCCCTATTTATAGTTATAAAACAAATCATATTTTATGTTAGAGTGCTGGGGGATAAGTACATCACTAAATAACAACTTTTTGGATGGATAAATCAAGCGTAATTAGTCTCAGATCGAAATTTGTTTGTTTGATTATACGGGTCTATCAACTGGGATATTATGCCTTTAAGTTGCCCGATCACATGCAGAAATAGAACAGGGAGAAGGTTAACTGGTTAAGACAAGTGGCCCATAATCAACACTTTATAAATGAAATTTTCTATAAAATAAACTATTATATAAGGGCAGTTCCACGTTCCAAAATGCCCATAAATATCTGTGATAGTGCAATTAGTATGCCTTTAAATCAGTAATTTTAGACTGCTTTTAATTCTAGATAGTTCTGGAATTAACCTTTGTCCTAAAAGAAAATGTGGAAACATATTAAGTTTTAAAATATATTTCTGTTTAATGATGGGTGTTTTTGTTTTTCGAGTTTCTCAGGAGATATTGAGCTCTGAATAACTTGTATTACCAGATTCCATGCTTTGCAAGTAACTTTTCATGTTTCATGCCATTACATGTTTTGAAATACTTGTAAACAAATCGTCAAATGCAACAAAATCAGTTAAATTGTCATGATGTATTGTGAACTTGTCACAAGTGATATCCATTACTTGCTGATATTAAATAGGCTTTTCATGTTCAAGCAGAACAAAGTTTGTGTTGACCATTATCATTGAATTTGTCACTAATTAGATAAACCGTTATGTGTGATAGAATGGTAGAATCATGCTGTACTATTTTATTGTGGTTGGTGTTTTCAGAGCCTGTCAGGGACCAATCCGAAATATCTTAGTGAGTTTTGAAAAGACTTTTGGAAAAGCTCCAGTCATTGCTGCTCTCCAGAAGGATAGCAACGATGAAGCAGTCAAACTGATGTAAGTTAACCAAGATAGTGTAGATCTGGTAGTATAGTCTTCATTTTACAGAAATAATTACTTCCTCTATTCTATTTGAGTGAGTGCAGGTTTGGTTTTAATTGAACAACCAGGGATGGAACTTAATTTTAACATGTATACTCGCACGATTAATGATATAAATGACAAAACATAACATTTCTACAAGTCCGTAGGAAAACCTTTAACATTAGGAGAAATGGATAGGCTGTTTGCTAGTGTCTAGTTATATCCTTGAAAAACTCTTAACTAAGTTCTCTTCTCAAAGTTAATTTAGCACACACACACACACACACACACACACAGAGTTTATATTTGCCTTTATTATAAGTATTGAATCATCATGAAATGTTCTTTATTATTGGTAAAAGATTCCCGATTGCTTAGTGCTCAATACTTCAGGACTGGCATTATCATGTGTGAACACAAATATCATGTAACTATGACATTTGCAGGTCGGAGGCAGCTGCACAGTCTGGGCAGGTGGGGAAAAAACCAGACGTCGCCCCCGGTGACCTCCCCTTGCAGCCTGGTAAGCCACTTACGGCAGAAAATATTACTGGTCAACATAAGTCTGCCATTAACGCTTTCTCCACTAACATTACAGACAATTCCTCCAGTAACGTTACAGACAAGACCGTCGGTAACGTTGCAGGAAAGGCAGTCATAGTGATGTCAGATAGTGAGAAAAACGGTAGCGCGGGGAATAGGGCATCATTAGGCAGTACAGCCAACACCACAATTGTTACAGACAATAGCACTACCAAGGGCGTGAACTCTAAAAGTGTAAGTCCCTCTGAAGGGAGCAAAGTTGAAGGTCAGGCAGCGGCAAGGGGGAGCCATCTGCCGGAGAAGAAAGATCTTGCTAAGAAGGATGGGGCATATAAGGCTGGATTTGCTAAGGACAGGAAGTTCAAAGGTAAGGTTACAGGTGATGTTTGCTGTGTATTCTGCTGTGTTTATTTGGACGTAGCTGTGGTATGGAATGACCACGTGCCCTGGGGAAGTATAAGTATGCAGAAGACGGCATACAACCGCAGGAGTCACTTTGAAAGAAACTGTATGGATGAAGGTATCGTGACTAATTGTACAGATTTCCCCCCCAAAGTGTATTTATGTGAGGTGTAGCAAGATTGTATTGTATGAAGAAGGAAGTCAACTACACCTGATGACCTGACAGATCACAATGAACAGGAAGATGACAATGAGGAAGATGTATGTATTACTATTGGAGATGAGGGGAAGCTTAGTAACAAGCAATGCATGAATGACGTAGTGCTGGAGCAAGACTTGTGTCAATCATGATCCTGCATCTACAAACCTATGTTTTAACTCCTATGTATCTGCCTCGACATTGGCCAACACAGGATCATGGCAGATGACGATTTATCTGATATCGAAGCAATGCATGAATTGTCAAGATATGAAGAAATATTAGATCTTTTCACTTGCTTTTTATTAACCCTCTCCCTGCTGGATTAGGGACACACACCACTCTCTAGGGACATCATGCTTTACCACCCACCGATATTTTAGCAGTTCTTGAGAGAGAGAAAGGAACTGATTAAAACATTTCTCACCGTACTATTTACCTTTGGTGGGCTTTTTAATGAAACTTTGTCAAAACCCAAGCATACATTTTGGTGGAGGTTTAGTAAAGAAGCTTTTGGCAAATTCCATTCATTTTGTTATTTTATTATTTAAAGATTAAACTTTGTACCAAGTTAAGCAGGTATTTGTTTTCTTCATTTACCCTAATGACGTCTGGTATATTCCCATATTGAAAATCTGGAATTTATTTGAATCAGGTATAATATCACTATCAGATATGTCTTGCAATATGTTTGAAATCTATTTCCTATTAAATCTCACATTTTCATGTTTCTGGCACCCACCATTGTCTTTTTCACTATTGTTAATTATCTTAACTGGGTTATTTTCCTTGGTGGCTGAGATAAAAAGAAATATAAAAGAAATATATTAAAAATAGTATTCCTAGAAAAATGTAGAACAATAATAATAAATATTCCTAGAACAATGTAGAACAATAATAATAACATATCTGCAACATTAATTTTGATGTTGCTAGAACATTAAGAATGGTTAAGATTTTCTTCTCACAAGATTTGACATCACTGTCTGCTGACTGTGTATAACAGCATGTACCTGCGTATTAATTATATGTAATATGTGAAGCACTTTTAAGTTTGACATTTATTTTGTACTACGTTCAAGAACATGACATTTTTTGTTGTTGTTGCAGGTGGACCTGATGCAGTCAAGAATCAGGTAGGGAATAGTTTTGTTGCTACACGTGTGGGCTTAACAGGTGTACCACGGTCCAGTCAGCTTGTCAATCCTGCCGCTATCCACACAAACCATGCACATCGAGATCCGGTCAAATACTATGAACAACTAAACACCTTCAATATCCAGGGTCAGGGTCGTCCTCCTCCTCACAATGTGTTTGAAATGCCCAGAAACAGCATTCCTTACCACAGCGGCTTTGTCCATGAGAACCTTGCCAATGATAACCTCCCTCGTGATAACCATTACCATAGTGCTGATAACCTGCTCAGACTAAAAGTTGGTGAGGCATTTGAATCGAATGCAGCCCTGCATCCTGGTAACGACCCAGGCCATCAGAATGAGGGTGTTCAGGGGTTGGGGCCTCAGGATCATCATGATCGCAAATGGGTGAAAGATTCCCGCAGCGACGTTAAACTCTATATTCACTCACTCACTCATCATGAGGGACTCTGAGGGTGGGCCCATGGGTGCCGAATACCCTGTGGAGAGACGGCCAGGGGCTGAAGAGGGTGTTCAGGGGTTGGGGCCACAGGATCATCATGAGAGGGACTCTGAGGGTAGACGCATGGGTGCCGAACATCCTGTGGAGAGACAGACAGAGGGTGTTCAGGGGTTGGTGGCCCAGGGTTTTCATGAGAGAGACCCCGAGGGTGGACGCATGGGTGTGGAACATCCTGTGGAAGGACGACCTGAGGCTGATGAAATTCCAGCTTTAGACAAGGAGGCCAACTATGATGATAAAGATGCTTTTGATAGTGGCAATGTCCCAAAGGTAGTATTCACTGCCACATCCCTGTATGCTTCATCGAGTTCCCAGATTCCCATCTGTTTGGGGCTAACAGTGACACTAACATACCTGCATGTTGACTAACCTTGAAGATGCTTGTGGCGTTGCCTTTTGTATTAACACTGGAGGAAATATCACTGGCCTTTACATTTACAGTCAAGAGCATCCTCTCACACCAGGGATACGTTATTACGCTCAGGACTCGCTGCATAGTAGTGTGAACATAATTAAAGGTACCCCTGGGGTGCGAGGATGAGTCAAGAGATGTCCGAGAAATATTCATACATGTTCAAATTTACAATATGTACATGTTAGTTGGTTAAAATTATCTTTTTATGAACAATGACTACTATACATACGGTATTACTAAAATTGCACATATGCATGCACATATTGTGACAACATTCAATAGATAGGCGTGGTTGTACTAATATTAGTAGACAGACTTGCTACTGATGATAAGCCTTTCACAAAGCTCTCTTATCCACTAAGAGACCATAAGGCTCTTTTTGCCAATAAATAATATACTGCAAAGAGAGCGATATGTGATCATAGTGGATAAGAGAGCTTTGTGGAAGGATACCCTGGATTCTGGATGAGGCACTGCTGTAGCACATACTTGTTTTCAATAACAACGTTGAATCAGTATTTCAAGATGTCCCCAATTTATTTATTTATTGTTTTAAAAAATTTAGGGGTATGGTAGAGCTGTTTTCAACTTGTACATTTCTTTTCAGATTGAAACTGATCAATAAGATAACTATTCTGAATAATGATGAATTGCGATACCACCACCAGTGTTAAATACACAAATATTGAATGTCCATTTTGCCATACAATACATGCATCCCAATTATTATTGCCAATATGCTATTTTCATCAAAATGAGAAAATAGTTTCCTTTGTGCGTATGGTATGGGGAAATTAGATTTATATATATTTGCATGGTACAGATATATTAATTATGGTGTTCTCTTGACAACAGATGTAACCAGTGTTGCACATGAATTAACATTTGCAAAAAGATTGTGATTCATTTTCCATTTACAAATTTGTCTTTAAAACATAAATATCTAGACACTATGTTGTAATATATAATAATTGCCGTTGGTAATAATGGAATTAAAAGTTTGAATGGTTCAGTTTTTATCAAACATGAATGCATGTTTGAATGCTGCTTTTTTCATACTCCTTTAATTTTTAACCATTGTATAATTCAACATTAAAGTGACTCATACACCAAAATCAAACTTATAGAGCTGATGATCCTGCATCACATAGTGTGATTGATTCCTTCCAAATGACCTGCTATCGATAAATAGGGACAGTAAGTATCAACAGGATTATTTGCTATGAATGACGTCTGAATCGTGACGTTTTCATGTGAGGTCACAATGGGATGTCGTCAAATGTGTAGTGCATTTAGGTGTTTGACCAGTTTATGTCACCAGATATTGAATGAATCTCTGGCTATCTTGCGTCAACTTACGGGGACATATATGCAACGACGATGCAATGTTGACATGTGTCTTCATCAAAGTTACGCCATGTGCGATAAGCCTGTGCAATCTGTGCAGAGAAACCCGATCAATGAGTATGCCATGTGCAAGAAACCTGTGCAATCCGTGCAGAAAAGCCTGTGATGAAAAAGCCTTGCCAATTTCAAAACAAAGCGTAATTTGATGGGTTTTTGTGCATTTTCATCCTTGAAAGCGCAGATTCTTGCAAATATTGCCCTATATATTACATATGACCAATAATAAAAATTGGCATAGGTAAAATCCCCTATGCGTATGAGTCGCTTTAATCTATTGGTGAAAGATTCCTACTGTGACATAAAACAATAATTTACTCACAGAGAACATACATGTAGCTTCAGTATATAGATAGTAATCCATGTGATGTTTCAATATGTATAGTAACCTGTCCCTATGCAATGTACACAAGCATCTCTCTATTTGATTTCAGGACAATAAGGATACAGATCTGAAGTTTGAAAAAGTAAGTATACTTACTACACATGCATAACATTGTCCATGCACTGTATACAGCATTCATAGTTGTCTCCAGCGTGGAGGCACTTTAATGCAATGATATTTAGTTCCATATTAGTTCAGCTAGCTAAACATTGTGGTAATGGCCCCCTTCACTATCGGACATTCAATTCTGGCCAATACCATGATGTTTAGCTAGCTGAACTAGTTCCAGACATTCTTGAGCACACATATTTTCTGGTAATTAACTTGCTCTAGATAACTAGAAAATTAACAAAACTTGTGTGTTGTTGGCTGTTGAGCACAAGGCCTGTCTATCTGTCACTAACTCACTATGTAATACTGTGCAAGGTCTACCTATCTGTCGCTATACTGATATCTAATACTGTGCATTCAGGTAAAACTTTGCTAGATCACTGTAGGTCAACAATATGCGATAGTATGTGTTTAAACTGTAACCTAAATGCACAATATATTGCTCCATCTATTACGGATGCAGTACAATTTTTTTGGTCATGAAACAGATCTTCGGGTTTAAGTGCGTGGCATCTCATGACAATAGAGCTCTTTAATATATAGCTTACATGGATTTCTGCTCTGTCTTTAGGATATTTTGTATGTGTATATCATAGCGATTGCTAAAATCACAATAAATACAATGTGTCCCACAAATTGTCTGTGCAATTTTTATTTTATATTTAAATGTTTTATGTAATAATTGTTAAATTTAACATTTGATTTAATTATATATATATATATTTTTTGGCAAAAGCGTCACTAAGGAGGTAAACAATTTGTTCCCTTGTGTTGGTGTTGGAGAGCAAATTCACGGGATGTCCTGGTTTACCATGCTTACCACTAATTATTATATTATTGAATCTTTTATTTTATGACTTTGATAAATACAGTAGATTCAGAAATTATTGAGCGCCTAATGCATTTAACCTCCTCATTGCTGTGGGCATGTATATATATGCCAAAAACACATGCACAATGGAAAGATTCAGTAGGGAGAAGGTTAATTTGAATGTTGGTGATGAGGTGGTAATCATATGTGACCACAAATAAATGCGAGTTAACAATTTTCTATTTAAGAAATAGAGTATGATCTACCCATATTGTATATAATGTGTAGTAATGTACAGTTTTTCAACTGAACTATTGTGGTTAAAGTATGAGGATGCTTGTACTGTACTAACGTTACAATAGGACATGTCACAACTGTACTGTGCTTATTATTCATGATAGATTCCACAATTTCTGGATCTATTTCTTGAAATTCATTATCGAAAAGCTCATTATTTTCTCAGAGATTAAAGTCTATTTGCGGCTGCCATAGTAGGATCAGCAACAATCAGTATCACTACACCATGATGCGGTTCTGGGAAACCTTTAGCTGTCGACCAATCAGATTGCTAGAAATATCCTAAATGTGTTACAATGTGTATTTTATAAAGGGGTAGACAGTACTCTGGTTTCTATTCTAACATTGAACCCATTTGTTGAGAAAAAATAAAATTGTACTTTGAGTTTATTATCAACAAGATTACTATGTCCCATATTTTTTTCAGTAGATAATATGATTTCACTTCTCATTACATTACAATCAAATGCAGTTTTTTGTTGTTGTTTTTTTGCTGCTGTTTTAAAAAATAATTTTTGTATTGTTACTTTGTGGTATTCTGCTATTATGAAAATGTTGAAATATCTAATATCTTAGATCCCGGAATATCCTAAATGTGTTACAATATGGGGTTTCTTTGCTATTGTTTTTTAATTTCTTTTATGGTTTTTTTTATTGATACTTGGTGGTATTCTGCTATTATGAAAATGTTGAAAGGAATATAGCTCAAAAAGTCACATTTATATTGATCTGTGAAGAATTTTCGCAAATTGATTTTTATCAAATCCCATTCCCCTTCTATCCATTTTACATATACCAATTACAAATAATACCAACAATCACAGTTATATTGTGCCAAATCCACACTCATGGTTATAGCACTACATTATTACCCTGGGCCCGGTTGTATGAAACATTAATGCTTCATTAACGTTTCATTAAACCTCCATTAACTAATGTGACATTAGGCTAGCATTGAAAGTCAATGCAGGAATAATGGCTAATCACATCATTAGTTAATGGCAGTTTCATACAACCGGGCCCAGGTCAATAGCTCAGTTTGCTTGAATTTTCCTTTTCAACTCCCTTGAGAGTATACAACCCAATTTGCAATCACAGATCTATCATGTCTATTGGTTATGTACCATTGCCATTAAGATTCAGATGCTAAAAAGCCATGTATGTTGTGCTTGATAACTCTAGATTGAAATGATCAAACTAGTCTGGGAAACTGGTAAAAAGGTCAAGTAAGCATTGGATTGGTCAGGTAATTAGATGAAATGTTGTACATTAGACTTTCCGATATCTTGTGTGCATTACATTTTTTATTTATTTATTTTTGCAGGCAAAACTTGATGAAATAGAAGCGACTCTAAAGAAAAGTGAAGATGCAATTGATCGAATAAACGAAAACATGAACAATAACGACGGGGATAAATCTGCTGTGGTGAATGAGAAAATTGTCGAAGCTTCATAGATTGCACTTGTACAAAGACTATGTTGTTTTCTATATTATACAATATAATTTATATATGTAGAGATTTTGTTATTCAACCATTGTTTTATTTTAAACTTTTGTTGGTATTGTTTTGTATGGCTTTGTACTCTGTTGGCTTATATAAATACATGTATTGACATGGTATCTTTATAGTTTGAGGGGATTGAAATGAATTAACCTGCCAATAGATTCAGTGCTTTGCTACAAAATTGCATTTGGTGGAACAAATTTAATTCATTATTTCTTTGTCATTATGTGACAAGTCATTTATTGTCTTGTCTTGTTGATTGATGCAGACACTATTCTTGTCCATTTGATAAATTTGTCGTGCTTCATTGTTATGATGCAATATTGGATGAAATGTTCCAAGTTAAATAGGTGCCATTGTGATGGCTGGTATTGTGTTCATAGCATGATAGGTGATATCTTATTTTATCTTGAAAACACCATACAGTCTGGTATTAACAATAACAGCAATTGAAAAACATTTACTTTAGTATATTATTAATTACTTTTCAAAAGTCTGTCTTACACCTGCTGAGGGCAATTGGAGATGCTGCCTAAAATAGCTATGCCTAATCCAGCAAGGAGAGGATTAATCAATCTAGAGGCTAAAACTAAATGTTAGCTTTTAACATAGTGAACAAATCAGTGGATAATTACCATCTGGAATCTCATGGTTAGTGAATCAAATTTACTGTATGGGGAGATGTTTCAATATCCAAATGGTCGCAGATTGTTGACCAATTGTCCGTTTTTGCGCCCATGTCATCCCTATTATATGCACACATTTACATAGTTTATTGTTGTTCCAGTGTTTATACGCCTTACTTGTATACAACACTGGTTCATCCTGCAAAGTCTGAGCATATCTTTGCTGATGTTATTGCGCAATCCTCTATCAACCACAGAGTTGCACATCCCAATAGCTGCACATTTCTTCAGTGGAAATTGGCCTGTTGGGGCATTGGACGGACATGTAGGAGTTGGCCATTTCCAGAGGCTTGGCTTGCTTGGTCTCCAAGAATGTTGAGCCAGTGTCGCTGCAGCACTGCTATGGCTGCTGTGTAATGGAGTCGCAGCTTCCATCAATATGTCTTATAAGTCACCACAATGGCTGCCATGGCGGCCATATTGTATTTCTGGTAACATTTAAAGAAATCCAACTTGTAATATAAAACTGCCCATAATACATGGAAACAAATGTACCATTTTTCATCAACTTATGTACATGGAAACCAGAATATGTAATATTTTACACATGAAAAGAAATCCAGTCCTCCTTGACCTTGATCCAATCCACAACGATTGACCTAAAAAACAATAGGTGTTTTAAGCCTGCTGTGCAAATACTCATTTCAAGAATTGACTTTATGTAAAGCATCATTAATAGTGTACTTGTATTAAATTGTTTTCTATACGAGTAGACGTCAATGTTTTCTCTGGTAGACTTTCTAGCCTCGCTCAGTCCCGTCCTGTTTCGTTACTGCTCATTTTTCTTTTGAAGTAGAACTTTGCCCGTATTAATTTGAAAATGTGATCATTGTTGATCATTGACAGTATTCTAGCAGCATTTAATCCCTATGTTCCTTATCCATCTAAGTTGGGGTCCCGTGGTATATTTTCCCTTACGGTAGATAGACAAGGATATTTGATATAAAAGTGATGGGCCTGCTAAATCAATGTACTTTGCATTTGGAGCTTCAGATTTAGTCCAAAGCATTCATCGATATCTGTGATGTTGATTGTTCTCTGAAATGTCACAAGAATCGGATCTCGTATGCCACACTTTAAATTTTCTTTCATTATGTAGGTCACATTACCTAGAGCATATTCGTTTCAAGCACTCGACAAATGCTAGGGTGATGAAATTAGCCAATGACCAAACACTCATGATACGAATACCCTCATTGGCTAATTTAATCACACAATGTCACCCTAGGGTTGGTCGAGTAATTGAAACAAATATGCTCTTAAATACTCTATACTGGAAAATAATCGGAACAGCTGTTTCATCCATCAGACTTCTTCATGGCTGCCTAAAAGAGTTTTTTTGCAACTTAAAATGGATATTACTGTCTTTTCTACAGTTATGTGATAACTAGAATCTAATGTTGGAAATATATATTAGTAAATATCAAAATATGTAATGGCCTAATTAGTGACCTTTGACATGTTGCAAAGATGATCGTGCCACTTTAAGCATCCACACACTAATGCCTAGTATTTATTTTTGCTCTTGAATATATTAAATATTGTATGTCATACGATACCAGATAATTTGATGGAAAACTTAATGTACGTACCGGTAATTGTGTTTCACAAGCTAACATATTATCACTGTTTAGTTGGCATAGTATGCACATTCATTCATTCATTGTTTGGGAATATGATTATGCAAAACATCAATGTAGTATACTAGTATGTATTATTCCATGATGGTTGTGACTAACACACAAAATATATTTTGAAAC
This sequence comes from Lepetodrilus fucensis, assembly GCA_032361325.1. NCBI lineage: Eukaryota > Metazoa > Mollusca > Gastropoda > Lepetellida > Lepetodrilidae > Lepetodrilus > Lepetodrilus fucensis. The sequence continues at coordinate 6,942 of JAUTBV010091865.1, read as the reverse complement.
AGTTGCTTAGCTGAAGCAAGTACGGTATGTATTACATCAACTACAAAATGCTTTTTACAATTCAACTCAGCATTACTATAATTATGTGATGTATACTGTCAATGAAATTATGTATCATGTATGCATACAACCATGACATTGTTTAAAGAGACGATTCCATTTGTACATTCCAGCAGTGACTGATGGTTAGTTTTGCAGATTTCCAACCACTTTGACAATCTATGCATTAGTATGGTTTGTGCGATTATGCAATCTGAAGCATGAATGTGTGTGTGTTTGTGTGTGTATGCACGTACGCATGTGAGTCTGTTTTCTTGTGTATACATTATGTGTAATCCACTGGATAATATTGTTGGAAACCTCGTCACAAATGGGTGAAAGATTCCCCCAGAGATGTAAACTCCATAAAACATCTGTTATTTCCACTTGAGAAAACGTGGTATTTCACTGCATTTATGTAATAAACATCAATATCTTGTGGATTACACACATAATAATACAACGAAAGAAATGTGCCTTTAATTTAATTTCTTCCTGGATATTAGTAATTATTTGTCAGCATTATCAACCTGTTGGATATCGGTCCATATTGGAATGTATTATTATTATTTTTTTCCATGTTGGAATCCTAGGTAAAATCTTGTATTAGAACTGATGTCTAAATAAGGTTATTGTGCATTGGCACATTTTTTTCAGACAGTTCAAACTGATAATGCAACAGTTTAAAAACATTTCAAAATTGTGAAATATATGAATATGTTTACAAATGTAGTATGTAATAAGAGGATTTTGAAAGAAGACTACTTTATATTTATTGGTTGGATGTCTGACTGAGGGTTGATAAATGTTCACAATGTGGGTGCCCCATGAAACGTGCATAATGATATTAATGGTCCCAGTTCATGGTTTTCATACTATTTGTACACTGAGGGAGATCACAATTGGAGGGAATAAACCTTATACACCAATAATTGATGCCTTGTTTGTATGTGTATCAAGCAAACTGTTGAGCTGTCGATACACTGACCAACAAAAATAAGTGTTGCGGCAACAAACTTCAACAAGCTTGGACGTTTGGTTTTACATGGAAATTGAGAGGTGACAATTCAATGGTAGAGCACCTCACAAATGAAAACATGGGGCTTATATATCCTAATTCCTTTTTTAAAAATATTTATTTTTATTTTCCAATACAAAAATCTTTAAATATAACGTCTAAAATATCTTCTGATGTGATGCTGCCAGAGATCTGTGCTAGTTGTCGGGATGCTTTACGTAATTGTTCAGCTGCGATCACGATGTCGGCCTCGCCAGTGGTGCGGAGAAAGGAGTTGAGAAGGTTGACGCACACAGTCAGGTGACCTCGATGTCGAGCCTGGGTCAGACTGGGGTTGCCGGCCAGAGGGTTACCGCACCTTTAATACAAAATAATGTCATTGGAATGCCTGGATTACCGGCATAGGCATGTATATAATACTTCATATTGGTAACAGATAAGTGATGTCCAATGTCCAATGAGATTGAAGTCTGACACATTGATCAATTTTCAGACTTGTTGATATTAGAATGCTACTGCATGTACTTACGCATGTTTCACTTTCTCTGCTAGCAAGTCCACGAACTGAGTAATTCCAGATCTAGTTGTGCACGAGATGCAAGCTGTAGATATTCTGTCCTCGGAGTCGCTAAGTGTCCACCCAGGTACTAGGTCGCACTTGTTGAACACCAGTATAGTATCTCCCCATGCCCGAGTGTCCGACTGGCATATTGATGAGTCATTGTTGTTGTTCAACTGACAGACTGCCGAGTTGTCGTCTGTGGTGGGATCAAGTCCTAGCTTTTGGAGATGGTGACACAAGAAACCGTGAAGACTATTGTGTTCATGGCTAGAATAGGTCATAGCATCCACCAACATAATTCTGATATCAGCTTGCTTGGCTCTGAAAGCATTGAAAAACAAAACCATTCCTGTAGCATGTATACTATAAGCTATGGCACTATATAGCAACTATGGACGAGTTATAGATAGACAGAGACTTGTAACACCATACATGTACATTAATAGAAATGAATACAAAGAAATTTAACACAAATATAATTAATTAATCAGTTGTTAATTTACTAACAACAAATGTATGAAATGCCAATAATGAAGAATTGACAATGATTAATAATAAATAACATAAAATGTCAATAATAACATGAATAAAAAACTGACAATTGGTAATTATAAATAACATAAAATGCATGAAATGTCAATAACAAAGAATATTATTGACAATTATAGTAATCGTAATAAAATCATGGCTGTGTATGACAGCTGAGGCTCTCTCCAGCAGTGATATGGTTAAAGTTAACTGACATTAACCGTGTGTGAACATCTTGCAGAAAATTCAATACATGGTCAATAATGTTACTGTGAATTGTCATATTGACATTAAAATTGCCAATCGGTATTCAATTAACCTGGCCCCAAGATTACTAAAAATAAATAGTACAAATTTATGCTTGAGCTTTTATTCACAAATCCTCATATTACAATTGAGCTTGAGCATTAAATTGTACTAAAAAATGTTTTCGTAATCTCTCGGCAAAATCAGTTGTAGTTGCCTCCAGTTTGGAGAAAGTTAATGGACAGTTATTCGCACCTCTCCAGGGCTCTGCGTATCCCCTCCCGCTCCACATCGTCCCCTGCCTCTCGCAGCCCAGCTGTGTCGCTTAGCAACACGGGGTACCCAGACACACTGAGGGCAGTCTCCACTACATCACGAGTAGTACCGGCTATTGGAGATACGATCGCAGCTGGCCGCTGACCTGACAGAAATCAATAATAATATATTAGGTCAATGGATTTATTGAACAGGAAATCGGGACAATTACGTGGCCACCTGTCCTCTTGTTGGAAAACCAATACATTTATGTTTATGTTATGTATTTATTATTATTTTTTAACATAGTCTTTCAAGATATTATTTTTATCTCACTGAAATATCCCTGCAGTGACGTAAAGCATTAAATCAATCGTATGACAGCTTGTCAGTTGACTGCAACAGGAAGCCTGTGAGGCTTAGTGAAGCAGTAAACCTGTGAGCATTGACTTGTACTGATGAATAAAGTTCATAATGACATTATGACAGTACAGACAGCACATTCTATCATAAGGTACTAGTATTTTCCATGCATACTTATTTATATCAAAGCTGTATGTATGTACTTACTGAGTATGTTGAGCAGACTACTTTTACCAACATTTGGTTCCCCTATTATTGTCACATGGACTCCTGATCGTAACCTTTCACCTCTTAGGTTGTCATGGAGATGTAGGTTCATTTCTTCAACCATTGTGCTGATATCTTGTCGGACTGCAAGAAAACTTTTTTTATTTGGAAATCATTCTCAGTGTGTGAAATAAGAGAATATTTAAAGTTAACATTGGGGAGTTGATATTTTCACAGTATTTTCCCATTATATCTAGAAATATCAATCTCATACAATTTGAAATCGTCAAATGAAATTAAATGTAAATGTGACTACGGTTATAAAACTCAATTTGATATTTCCACATTATATCTAGAAATATCAATATAATACCATTTGAAATCGTCAAATGAAATTAAATGTAAAACTCAATTTGATTAATTTTCAAAAATCATTTAATTACAAGTTCTATAAGTGAATGTACGTCACAGCGGGAATCTTTCACCCATACGTGACAAAATTACTACAACTCACCATCATCTAAAACATTGTCTTCAATATTTTCATCCTCACTGAAATCAATGTAAGCTTCAACATTGGCTAGACACTGAAAAGAAATGCAGATGTCAATTAACCAGGATACCACAAACACTTAAAAACATTAATTAACAAATCTATACAGATAGATTAATTAACAAACCTATACAGATACATTAATTAACAAATCTATACAGATAGATTAATTAACAAACCTACCGGTATACATATTTCAGTAAGTAAAATTTGTTCTGACCTTGATGATTGTTTTCCGCCATCTGGAGAAGACGCTGCGTAGTTCACCGTCCATCTGTCGTAGCGCCTGCCGCCGTTGAGCCTCGGTCTCCGCAGATATCAAGTCCGCCAACCCCTCCACCTCAGTCAAGTCTAGACGGCCATTCATGAAAGCTCTGCGCACAATAACATGTCGTTTTGCAATACAAATACTGTTCTTAAAAGATAAAAATACATGAAGAATTAATTTTAGAAATGAATATTCAAGGTATTTTAAAAATGAATATTCAAGGTATTATATATTGGAATAATACTATTTAAGATTGATAAAAGGTCATCTAACTTGCAATAAGGGAATGGTCATATGGTGCCACCAAATGTGATAATGTGTGTGGTGCCACCAAATAAAATGTGGCACCTTATATATATGATGCTGCCATATGTTGCACTATTTGTGTGGTGTGAGAGGGTATGAGGAGGTAATCACATACAAAGTATGATTAAAAGAAAACATTGGCCCACCTCTTTGTGAACTCTCCTGCCTCTGCATGTCGGAATCCCTGTATCCCTCCCAGCGCTGTCAACATGGCTGCCACCACAGCAGTCCCACCATGCACCTGGAACTCTGCGCAGTCCTCACCCGTGAAACTGTGCGGGCCTACAAAACAAGGACATGTTTATCCCATAGGATTGGTGAAATCATAATCCATCCTATAGATATAGGCAGATGCAGACAGCACAATATCAAATCTTAATAATAAAACAAAATACATTTTAAAATGTTAAATGCCAACGTAAATCCTAAAGTTTCACTAGTCTTCAAGATACAATTAGACATTGGGCATTTTATAACAGGCCTCAAAGTTACATTTTTAATTTTTTGTTGTTATCAGATTAGGAATTCAGTGATATGTTTATCTTGAGCTAGCTAAAACATACTTCCAACGAAACCTGAAGCAATTAAGAACTAGTGCCATCACTGTAGTGTACTGGGGGGGCCTATTATCTAAAAGTTCTTACAATTGTATGACAATCTTAATGATTCTTATACATGGCTCTGGACTAACATATGCCCAATGTACAGGGGCCTGCTGTGCGGGCAAGTAACTCAAAAGGTTAGTCTGGAGCCCTGCTTATAATATGTCTATGAACTGTTCTGATAAATGCTAATTGAGTTTGTTAAGAATGTTTTGAGAATAGGCCCCATGAACTGTGCACAGCACATGTTTCTCAATTTAGATATTTCTGTAAAACAAACCAGGAAACCACAATATAAGTCCCTTGTCAATGGCTTCTGTCGATGAAGGATAATGAATCTTCTGAAGAACTGCCTTCCGTGGTTCTGGGAAAGAAGGGACCATCTCCTGAAGAGATCTCGCGGCAGTGGGTCCAGACACTCTGATGATGGCTACACCAGCTTTCCCATGGCCAGTGGAGAGAGCGAAGATTGTCCCACGACTGTGCAGTGCCTGGTCCGATGTACTACAGTACCGCCAGAATACTGAGCGCCATTTGTGGAGATGTGTTCTGCGTAACCATGGCATCCAAGTCACCCTCATCCTGACACAGGGATATAGTGTAGCAGACTTTGTTTAGGTATCTGGAGAGAGAGAAAAACATGGTTTTTATTTTAGTGTTATAATTTCTAGATTTGAAAAATATTTTTGAATTTTGAGAGCATTAAAAGTTAATTTGGCCTACAGTTAAACTAAAGATGACTTGAAGATTGTTTAGATCAAATTATGTTCTCTAAATATGAAACATACCCCCTCTGACAACTCTGTCTATACTGACTGAGTTGTCATAGAGAGTATGTTTGATAGTGATTTTTATTTTGTGGATTTTCAAGTGCCTGTGACCAGTGTCTAAATCATAGCCTAGGCTAAAATTATTGATATCTGCAACCCAAATTTTCCAACTCGGCCAGTGTATCATGTGAATAACCCAAAGAACAATTGTGAGCATTGTGACGTTGTTGTTAATTCGATATTCTCTTTACGTATTTTTTTGTTTAATTGCATAAATATCCTGAGCAACAGATCGACAACCATAACTTACTTAGAACTGTTTCTGTCAGCGGAAACTAAGAGCTTTTTTGGGGAATCCCCCTCATGTCTATTAATAGAAATAAACCTGTTTCGAATCATCCTGGTTGGTCCATGCAGCTACTCGGGATTTCTTGGCATCTAATGACACTGTTTAATGCGCTGGAAGCGACCGTCGCCGAACCTGCTTGGTGAAAGATATGTATTTATATCTAAATCGATTTATAACGCTTGCGACCTTGACCTTTCAGTGACCGGAAACAGAGGGAATTCTCTTGTAATGGCCGTCTGCATCTAGAGCTGCAGCACACTCTTGGGTATCTTTATTGCTGTTCACTGCAAATCATTCTCAAAGCTGATGAAATTGGCGAAGCATGAATGCACAGGTAAGAGTGTTTTCCATGTTCAGAGCATGTCCATGACTTTGAAGCATTGCAATGCTTGAATATCAAAAGCGATCATCTAAATCGTGTAAATAAACATTATTTTTTATTTTGTAATTTGTAAACAATTTATTATCACATATCTGGCTGGGGTTTATGTTCACATATGATAGACGTTCTTCGGTAGTAGCGTAGTTTAAACTGATATATTGATAATAAGTAATACTACTAATCCACAGACAACTTGATCTATGAACAGTTGATGAACATGATTTATATTAAATTTAAAGAAAGATTACTTGGTGACACTATTTAAAAAAAATATTACACACCTCGTACTGACCTGTTTTGAATAGGATTAATTATCATATAAGTTATCAGGTGACAGGTTATCATGGTTATTCTAAGACCAAATCATTTTAATAATGTTATTAATATTAATAATTGCATCATTCATCAGATTATGGTCGGACATCCTAACTTCGTTACCCTCCTAACTCCGTGAGGTAACTTTGCACGCGGATTTTCGCGAATGTACTGCACGT